>JABUQX010006793.1:0-25000 GCA_015478945.1 Trachelipus rathkii
GATAACAAGAAAGTTTTCGAAAATCTGGGTGGACGGTGAATATTAAAGAGAGGAAAGACAGCTTGACAGATTTCATAGCTAGATTTAAAGCAAGTAAGCTTAGGAAGTATCAGAGTAGGATGTATGACCTCGATAAGAGGCAATGTTTAACAAACAATAAAGTAGGATGATCATTGGTAAAATCAGGCGAACCTTTCAGAGCGCAGGATGTGAAAGATTAAAGAACAAAAATTGCAACCATGATATGGAATTAGTTTAGCTGAACTGTTAACAAATTTACAAATTTCGAAAGGTGCTTCTTATTGAATGGAACAAGAGACAAACACGGAACTCCGCCACCACAAAGTGTCATGCCGCGAGACGACGGAAATAGCAGAATCAGAGTACACACAACTTCTACAAGAAATAAAGAAGTCTTCCACAAACCAAATATGAGAGATAAGAGAAGAGAATAAGGAAGATCAACTAAATGTTTCGGAGGAAGACAGATGAGGACAGAAAAGAGCAATACTCCACGAAAACACAATGAATTAATTAGAGGAGGACCGAACAAGATTGAAAGAAAACACGTTTGTTTTCTTCTGAAAGTTATGCGCATTCGTCAGAACCTGTGCTGGGATTGTCCATATTCCGTTGCCAAGCTTATTCTAAAAGGGCCTCGCACCCAGTAGCAGAGATGCTCCTTCATGGAAACCCTCTTCCGGAGAAAACCAAGTGTTCCTTCCATACCAAGTCGATTTGGACAAGGGCGTGAAAGCCCAGAAACCTGAGCATTTCACTACAGACAGCGATGCCCAGGACCTCACGAGAAAGAAGGAGGATACAACCCTCCGGGGAAAAGGCCACTAGAGTTATTGCAGTGAGCCAGCGAAGAGACTCGAGTTAAGAGTAGAGAAGAAATTAAAATAGCCCCAGTAGAGAAGCCACTTCCTCTCCCTCGTCCGAGGAAAACAGACAGAACAAATTTTCGACATGGGCAAAGGCTGGAACAACAGTAAGAAGAAAATAAACAAGATATATAGAGTATTTAAATGAAGAGAAACGATAAATAAAAGTTTGCCCAAACATTCTTTTTCAGGAAAGTGTTCGAAACCATTACAAACTGGGCCACCATCTCTATTCTATGCCATCTCTACCCCTCAATAGGCAGAAGGAGGCCTGAGCGTGTGTTTTATTTTGTGGGGAGCAGCATATCCCTCCTAACACCAAGCGCTCTAAGAGTAGACAAAGAAAATACTCAAGATCCGCTCCGAAAAACCGACTCGGTGTGCAAGGTCGATACACAACCAACTAAGTTAGAGGAAGGGAGCGACCTCCGATGCCAAAGGAAATACCTCACCCTTCCAGGAGCGAAGGTACAGGGAACCCAATTGGTCCAGTGTTGGGGAACAACTTTTATCAATTTACCCAATCACTGAATTGTTTCTTCAATCAAATGTCTATCCCGAAGAAAAGAGGTTAACATACAGATCTTTGCCAAATATGGATTAGTTAGTCGGAGAACACACAGATGAGAGCCTTATGAAAATAAAGGACTCCCCCTTGCACCAGAAAGAAATCACCCACATCAGTTGGCCAAAGGGAAAAAGTAGTATTTCTAAAATATTTTATTCCGCATCGAACTAAACATTTAAACCCAAACTAACAATCAATTTGCAAAACCAATCTTTCCACAGAAAGGCGACAACCCTGTCAGTCATGACCCAGCACATGTTGCGGCACGGTCCCCTTCATTGCAAAGAAGACTAGCCTGTCAGTCAATCCCCACCGCGTTGCATGAACGGTTATTTCCCACAGGAAGAAGAAACAACTTTGTCAGTAACGCCCCCAAGCAGGCCCTCCGCGCCTCAGGGAAACAAAAGAAGTTCTGCATCACGGTACCGCTCGAGCCCAGCTGAATCGAGAGACAAGGAACGGAGCCGAAAAGGAAGAAACCTACCTCCCCTCCTCCTTCATCAGTCCGGCCGAGAGCCAAGCCAAACATTAGGCACATCTTCTACTAAAAAGAATGATTCACTCAATCGAGAAATTACAGGCTCACGAACCACTACCTAACAAAGAGCATTTAATGATCGATGAAAGATATTGTAATCGATTTGACAGTGATTGAAAATACTGTGCAGCAACTCTAGGACATAAAGTTAGACCTGAACTCAAGATGATTTTGACTGGAGCGAAAAGTTATCAACCCAGCTCTCTCCAGTAGGACCACTGCTATAATTGCAAAACACAGCAGTCCGTAAGAATACAGAATTTGCGCAGTTACATAAATTTGAGTGACAAATCCCATTTGAAAAAAGGGATAACTCTACGTATAGTTACCCACTATCACCAATCAGCTGAAGAAGCCGACATAAGTGACCCAATCGTATTGTCAGCCATGTAGCACATGCTCCAAAAGGTTCTATCAAGACGAATTAGAAGTGTACGAGAAAAAGAATCATCGAGAACAAGATGTCAAAGGAGAGCTGAGAACAGCATCACTTGAAACGCCAGGAGTACTTAGAAGACTGCTTAATCTTTATGGCAGTTTCATGTGTACTAGCACTGATGTATGCTGTCCCGTCTAGCCGCTCCACAGTTTAAATTGAACTACTCCCTGACGCCCTAAAGTAATCTTTCCGTAAACAAGTACCGTGCCCAAAAGTTATACAGGACATCGAGATACACGATCAGCGTTTGGAAAAGGGATTATCAAGGCCGGTACAGCCCACATCTTTCCCCATACGTCAGTCAAAAAAGAACAAGTTTAAACCATAGGTGTGCCTGATTACCGCCCACTCACTCCTACAGTCTCATGCAAGGACCGTCTATCCTCTCCATCGATAGAGGAGATTTTACGTCAGCTCGGCGAGAAACAACGATTTTACAGCATAGAACCTCCTCGGAGGTACCATCTTAAATAAGAGGAAAAACCAAAACTAATGCTTTAGGACTAGAAACGGTTTATTCTGCCCACCCGCTGACTTTTAAGCCAACCCAACTGCCCATCCTCGTATGCTAGTGCCATGACAATGCCTTATATCATCTTTTAGACCAGTTGCACAGTCTATCTTGACAGTACTAGTGCTATGGAAAGAACGGTGCCAACACTTCGAAAAATTGAAAATAGTATCAACTGCGTTCCGAAGACAAAAACTTGAAGTGAAAACTGTCCAAGGAGCTGTCTTACAAGTTCATCATTTATCAGGATTCAAGATAGCGTAAAGAGGGATTAGCCCTCGACCTGTGAAAGTCGAAACAATGAAAAAGTTCAATCCCTCTCGACGAATGATAAAGAATCCATACTTAGTTCTTCTCGTAATTCTTCGCTGCATCTTAATTAGACAATTTCGCAGTCGTTGCACAACCCTGTATGATCTAGTAAAAAAGAATGTCCCCTTTGTATGGGACAAAAAAAGCAACAAGAGCATTGACACTTTAAAATAAGTGTCGTGACAACCATCCATTCCGGTCTATAGCAAGAATTTCTCGTGAAAACATACGCGAGTGATACGGATTGGAGGTGTTGTACCAGCTTACGCAAGGAAAGAGAAACCCTTTCCTGCTCGTCTCCCGGGTACTCAGAGCAAGTGAGAAGAACTATGATTACGATAGAAAAGGAATGCCTGGCCGTAGTGTTTTGCTTGCATAAAGTTCAAAAACACGGTCTTCGGCTATAAGGTCACCATTATCACATGTAATCCAGCCCCTTTGTCTTCATCTGCCGAAATAACAGCAGACTGGACGTTAGCAAAGATGGAAATTATGTTCTTACATTTCTCTCCCACTATAGTCTATAAAAAGGCTAAAACAATATCCCCGGAATTGATTTGATTAGACACCAGCACCTACACGTCTTTCTTGTAATGCAATCTGTGTTGGAAACACGAGGTGATTATACCTCGAACAGACTTTCACGAATAGGGAACCTGCATAAAAGAACAAGAAAGTTGTCCACAAGTAGAAAATTGCTGAAATGGGATTAAGAAAACCCAAGACCTATCCCAACAATCTATTAGAGCGTGTTTATTACTACCACACAAAGTCGATCCATTATGCATCCAGTCCCCGACAGTATGATCTACACGGTGATAGACCAATGCCATGCATCGCGGCATGGAGGGCCTATAAGGACAGAAAAAAGAGTGAAGGAAAAATACGCTTTTCCCAAGTGCAAAATTGAGTGAAAAATATTGCAGCATTGTGTTATCATGTGCTTACGAGTAAAAGCGTCCCAAACCTCGAATAGCCAGGATAAAACAGATGGCCTTTGGCCTATACACCTTTTTCACGTCGTCCATGTTGATAGTATTGAGAAAAAACTCCCCACTTGACCGACGGTTTTTCTGTGGCCAAATACATACTGTTTCCGTGACTGTTTTGACGCGGCCGATCGAACTCGTGCCTTTTAAAAACTAGGACAAGTATAAGAATTGCGCGAGCACTGCAAGAGAGTCAATATGTAGACACATGCTCCCCACTTCTTGTGTCTACAACTGCCCAGGAGTCACAAGCATGTTTAAGGACTTGTTGCAAGCCTGGAGGATAAAATAAGGCAGAAATCATGCTTCACAAGCATCCCAAACGGCAGTGTGGAAGAATAAATAGCTGATAATCAGTCTTTCCTACGACACATCTATGTCAATGACAACCACAAAGATTGCTTAAATCTGATTCGCCCAAATCGCGATAATTCCGCTCAATCGATCTATCCGTTCATCCCCCCATTCCTTGTGCAGACATTTACGTAAAAATGGTCCTTACGAAATGACAGATTATGCTTCTCCTTTGTAAATAAACAAGAAAATGAGGTTCATTCAGTGAGTGGATCTGACGGAAAGGATTCGACAAATAAGACGATTGGCGAGAGAAAGTTCGAGAAAAACGACTTAAAACTGGGCAACACTAAGAGCAAAGCAGAGATGAATATCAAAGTCGGGACTACGTTTCATCGAGCATCAAGAAGCCTGTATATAGTCAAAACTATTCCAAGTTGAGGGCCATTATAGCCGATGTTTGAGAGACCAAACAACATTTATGTTATTTGCAAAGTCAGTAAAGACTTTCCGGTCCCATGTGGACAATGCTAAAGGTAGGCCGTGAAAGTTGGCAGATCCGGGTCGACCTTACGAACGATGCACAGTTAATCCTCACGATTAAAAGGACTGTAACTCCAAGGAAAATGACGAGAGTAAGAAGATGAAGATGCGGGCCCAAAAGCGAATCAAACAGAGATTAGGAAGTATTCTCCCTCCAACCGAAACAATCGATCTTCCTTATGTAGTTCCCAACTTCTCCACCACCATCAACCCAGTATAACACACCCTACTTCCAGATCCCCACAGCCGTCAACTACAGTTCGAGAATTTCGCACAGGCTCCTTCCACCAACAGTCAACAAGGACTAGAAACTATTGGGAAAGGTTCCAAGCCCCCATCAAAGGAACCTATTCGGTGGAAACCAGCCGAACGGATGAAGTGTCAGACACGAGACAGAACGACAATATGTGAGAAAGAAGATTAACTCATGTAGTCGCAGGAAGAGCCGCTGGTCTTGACAAAGAATCATCTGTCCAGCTCTAGAAAAGACTTCCAAAAACACCCTCCACCCTTCAGGTCAAAAAGGATTAGACCATCTTGTCCCCCAACGCAACAGATCAGTAGATACCAGCGTTAGAGCAAATTCAACAGAAAAGCCACCGCCAAACGAAGGTGAAATTAACAGGACGCCTACCGCGCGAGATCCCTCCAGAATTCCTTCCCCAGAGAGAATCTCCCAATGTCCTGAAGGTATGCCACTATCAAATTCCACTTTGTCAGAATCGTCCACCAGGAACTCATCAGAGATAGACAGAAAAGACCCTCTTACAGAAGCCACACCAAGTTTGTCCAGGATTCACTCCCAAGAATTACAAGCAAACAGACATACGAGAGCAGGCTGCACAACAAGCAAGCAAGTGACTGGTCTTACAACCTCAAATAGACTTTGTCCATACCTCCGCCTGTTTAAATGATTTTGAAATACAAATTAGGGTGTAAGACTACTATCTGGCCTCCCGGCTATTTAACTTCATTCATTCTGTATATTCTTTGTAATTAGACGAAATCCTTTCGCTTCTTAATAGATATTTATAGATTTAAGGGATAAATGGATCTGGAAAATAAATTTATAGATTTAAGAGAGATCTCTCAATTCAGAATAATTAAACTAATGTTAAGAACGATGCTTGTCCAGTATCAGAAAATAAACACACTTATGCACTCGCATCGTTCATGTTTAGTCTGATTAGATAAAAAAAAGCATCGTTGTGTTCAGTTTATTAGTTTGGTTAGAACATCAAATGCTGAAGAGGAATATAATTACAGGCCAATGAAGAGTAGAAATGTATACCTTTTGTCAACTAGTATTTAAAATACTTTATTTGGAATAAGAAAAAAAAATTTTTTTTATAATGATAAGAATCAACGATCTCGTTTTTAGCTTAAGTCCTGAGCACTGCATTAGAAACGTAGAAATTATATCGTTTCTCGACTTATCAGTATTCATCATTTATATTTCTGTTTTTTTGTCTTTACTTACAAAATTTAAAGATACGTTTAGCTCCAGATAGGGACAATCCGCAATATTTTAAAAAAAAATACTAGAAAAAGAAAAAGAAAAACTTTTCTTTAGTAAAAATAAAAATAAAAAAGAAACTAAAATAAATTAAGATTTAAGAAGTGAAAAGTAAAAAACAAAATAAATTAAGAATCTTAAGTAAGTAATTAAGTAACTAAAAATAAAAGTAGAATCTTAAGAATTAAGAACTAAAACCAATAAGAACCTCAGTAAGTTTAAGTTAAACTAAAATATAATAGAGTTAAAGAAACTTAGATAGTTACACTTAAGTAGAAATGTAAAATTCTTTACTACCACTTAATAATTAGAACACTACAGTTAAAACCGCAACAATGTTGCGAATTAATTACTAAGTTCCAATTTAAAAATTTATTACATATTAGCAGACTTTGAATTAGTCTGAAAAACACAAACTTCATATGATAAATAATTTCAGAAATGGAATTCGGGAAAATGATCTTGGTTCTACTCACCATCATAACGATTGATAGTATTATTGAAGAAAAGAGAAACAAAGATTGCCTGGTGGTTTCTGTATACGCACCGGTGATAGTAGTTTCTATAGAAATATGAGACTAATCGTTCCATAGAATTCCCTCAGACGTAAAAGAAACTCATAAAACAACCAATAGTGAACAACATCAAAGATATCGTTTACCAACGTTCGAGCACATTTCTGAATGTCTCGAACACAAGGTCACCAATGGAATTTATAAACTACTTGACCCAATTCGAATAAAAGTCCTAGCCCAAAACTAAATGAAGTAAGTGAGTTACCTTGGATCTCAGCACGATCAAGAAAGAAACGAGCTGCTTTTGAGTTCGGAGGAGACGTCCTCAACAGTCTATTTGGTACGGCAACAGATAAGCAAGTAAAGCTCCTTAGGAAAAAAAATCAACATCTTAGGAAACTACCGCTCTACATCAAACCCCTACTCATTACGAACCTAAAGAAGATGCAATTACAAGGCAACATATACTCGCACATAATAAACTTTAGGATAGCTTACGAAAGTCAATTGAAATTCCAATCAAGTTAAGTCTACGCATAACATATAAACCATTGGGAAGTATCGGCATTGGTAAATTTAATTCCGAGCAAGCTATAACCATCATACCACAATATTCACCAATTGGTGATAACTCTCTCAATTAACGCTAAAAGTAAAATACTAACCCCAACCTTACTTCCTAGATTCCCTCTTACCTTTCGTTCTAAAAGTGAACAAAGAAACTAAAACTGCATACGGATACCCCCTAGAAACAAAAACTACCAATCTTCCTTGACTATATTCTGGACTATCTCAATCTCAGTAGCCCTTATGAACTATTACCTTAATACCTATCTAATGGAGAAATTCACTTCTTAATAAACTACTTACTTTCCTACCATTCCTTTTACACAAATCGTTCTTTTCATTATGATACAAACACCAAACACATACTTCTTTGGTGATCATGGGTAACGAAATCACTTATCTCAAAGCAAATCGGCACATCATCTTTTCGAACATTTAGGCACACTAGCAAGTTGCCCTCAATCCAGTATTCAGCTTCTATTGATGATCAGTCTTGTTTGTTAGCACTCATCCTAAATTTTACCAATGATTTTCACAACGCCCTATCTTTATCCAATCCTGTAGAATCCTATAACGTTACTTTAGGGCACTTTCCTCTAATTTCTATTTCAAAAAACTAGGGCTCAATCGCTTATGTGAGAAACCCAACTCCTACACCATGTGTATGCTATTGTCTTTACTGAATTCCCTCATGTATGCTGCATTTAATTTTTCTAAATTCAATTCAAAATCCATCCATCTAGAAAAAACATCACACTCTCTTCCTAATACTCTCATCTCTGCAGCTTCTTTTCTGCTTTTTATCGCATATTGCTCTACTTAACATCTCCTCTGTTCTATTTCTAAGTTTCAGCCTGAAGGAATCATATGAACAAAGAGCTAGATAGATCAATTAAATCAATCTATGCATCCATTCACACCGTACTTCCAACAAATTAAATTCATCCATCATCGGAGGAGGAACCTCAGGAACATCTGCTTCTGCAGTTCTTTTTATCGAGACCTACATTGATTGCCGGTCGAATACCTTTGTAGAAAAGTTCAGTTCCAGTAGTATCGAATCCAGCTGAAAGCATCCCAACTTCACGGCAATCCAACATCTAATGTTCGTACAGACTAGCACCTGAAGATTGCACTCAGACTAGCGCGGGTTCAATTAGATCTCTGTCCCGTTCTCCAACTCCAGCCAAGAGGCTATCCATACTGCCTCGACCTCCTATGCCTCTTCCAAATACTCGAGCCCGTCTGAAGCTCACGTGAAAACTCTATACCATGAAACAGTTTTAGGGCGTAAGACTCCTTCACAAAAGAGGGGGGGTCCTTTTATCGGATAAAGATGTATATACAGTATATTCAATACGCACTTCTTCAAACAAATCAAACGAAATTCTTCTCTCAAAAATTATCAGACGTTCTTATAAAAGGGGAATTATGTCACGTAGCAACCTCAGTTGCCGTCCAAACAAAAGAGTAAATTACACGTTCTCCATCTGTATGCATACTTCCGCCCACCTCGGCCACTCGCCTCTCATTTTCCGAAGCAGAATTTAATGAATCGACGCTAGTACAACAACCAGTTGTGGAAGCGACGGTTGTGTGAAATAAAAAGGATTTTGATTGGTAATTACGCATATACGTATATACTATACTTATACATATATTACTAAGATATATATATATAATATATATTAATATATATAGATATAATATAGATATAATATAATAATATATATATATAATATAAATAATTTATAATATTATAAAATATACTACCCCTTCTACTGCTGCATTGAATGGAAAGATCTTGTTCTGCCTTAGTCAGAAATAAGAAAAGACTAGTATTCTTTCACTGTGATTCAATGTATTATATACTTTATAAGATATATATAAATATATTATATAATATATATATACATATATTATATACTATATATAATTTAAATACGATGACATACCTTTTATGTATATTATAACAATACATTAACTTATATTAATTATAATGGCTGTACAAAATATCATATATTAATATACTATAACACGCATGTTCCTGTATAATATAGATACTACGTGATACGATAATATATATATATATAATCTAATATAATTATATAATATATATATATAATATATATAGATATATTATATAATAGTATATTGATATAGATATATATATATAATCGTAATATATATTTATATATTATTAAAGCCGAATATTTGTTTATAGCAGTTATTTTCTCTACTCACTTATGTGATCGAACATATTTGGTTGAGAACCAAACTCAGAACGAGCCTCTCTTTAACCTTAGGGACAAAATCTGGATGAGTAAAAAGCTTTCTCTTGAATTTTATAAATAAATAAAAGCTATGGTATTCATGCTTAATAAAATATAACTTATCATGAGAAAATTACCTACAATAGAAAATCTTTTAAGTTAAATGAGAATAGACTGAATTTAAAAACCAAAACAACACAATGCAACAAAATTTGAATGTATAAGTTAATACCTAAATAGAACCCTATTTGTACCTCATTAAGTTTAATATCTTCAATTAATCAGCGTTTTTATACAGCCCGTAAATGTTGAATTTAGTAATATATTCCTAATTTTCCCTATTAACTTCATAGTTTTTACTGTTGATACTTTTGTGAGTCTCTGCCGACAAGCATAATAAATTGGATTTAGCAACGAGTATTAATCTCATTGTTGAAGTTCAAAATCTAATCCAATTTATTTTTTTTGACATATAAATATATATATAATATATATATATAAATATAATGTATAATAATTAATATATATATATATTATATAATAGTATATATATATAATAATATTATAGATATATAAATATCTATATATATAATAATATAAATTATATATATATATATATATTAGTAGCTGAGCGGAACTAGTTCAGCGTAGTTTTCGTCTGCGAAATTAATAAGCCAGGAAAGACAATCGACTCGTTTTGCCATCATAAAGTCGTATCTATGAACCCGCATGACTATAGAATAAATAAAAAATAAATAAATAATAAATAATAAATAAATAAATAGAACTTAAAATATAAACTTTATTAAATAACATATAAACAAATATATAAAAATAATAACGAATAAAAAGAATAAGTAATTAATGAATAATAAAGATAATAAATAAAATTATAATGAAGATAAAGTTTAAGTAATAATTATTATCCCAACATGGCCCCGCCCGCTGCACCAACCCCCGCACCAGCACCGTTCCACACCAGCACCACACGACACATGACCTAGCAACGTCCATAGCAACGGTGGAGGCTGCACATGCGTATCTTCCTCAACTTGGGACCCTCTTTGGACGTAACCTCTCCTATGCCCGAGTACATGGCTTGCCCCCCGAGATGGTGCTTACCCCTCCAAGTAGGAAATGACTGTAAAGGATGAAATTTAGCATACATCTTTCTCTATAACGGTAACCTCGCCGCACCGACTTACGGTCGCCTACGCCCATTGATTTGGGGCGAGCGCAAAACCCTGGGAAATTGACATAGATGGAGGAAATTGGTATTACACCTTTCTTATATTGCCTCGGCACAGGTACGAGTAACGTGAACCCTCCGCTATTGAGGTGGGCTATCGCCCTAAGAACCTTGGAAATGGCGTTAGAAGGATTGATTCTTGTTATACACCCGTGCCTTAACGATGTATCCGGGTAAAGCGATGTAACAGTACGCACACCCACTGAGATAGACTATCCCTAACTTGAAATGATCGAGAAAATGAACTGGATATACACATTTCTAACGAGTACTCTTGCCACAGACGAAGATAACGTTACGCCTATCCCATTGAGATGGCTGAGCCTAAAACTTGGAAATATTCATAGAGTATGACAATTAGGTAACCCTCTTCATAAGAGTAATTCGTCAAGGCGAGGTTACGTCTTGCTTATGCCGTCATGTGATGGGCTGAGCGCAAACTTTTGAACAACTACGTAGGATATGTTCAAAAAGCCTGCTTTAGACTTGCTATGTATGCTATACCAATGGTAGAGACCCACGAGATTGCTCCCAGGTGCGACCCTCAAACCGGACGCTGTGCGCCCGCAAGCGCAGCACATCTGCGTGAATATATGTATTTTTATTTAAAAACATCAATTAATCAATAGATCAATCGATCAGAAACACATCCTACCACTCTTCTTTGCCCCTGTGTTCGATTGATTAAGTTATTAATTGATATTTTAAATTTTGTATAAACTTAGCGTGAGATTTTCTACATTACATGTAAGATATTATAAAACATTTGATGTTTTTATTAAAAATATCAATTAATCAATAAATTATTCGATCAAACCACACACACACACACACACACCAGCTCATCTCTTTCCCCCTGTTATCCATCGAGTAAGTGATTAATTGATATTTGTATAAACATAGCGTATAGCATTGCAAAAAATATTATTATTAAAAATATTTAATGTTTTTTGTTATTATTAATAAAATATCAGTCACACTATGTGTCAACACATAAAGAAGGTTTTCATTATTTTCTTTCTTTCTTTAGGTATAATATGCATGTTCCACCTTCTTTAGACGAAAGTAGATCGGAAGGAAGATTCTTCTTTTCTTTAGGTATAATTATGGCATGTTCCACCTTCTTTTCAGACATTTAAATCTTTCATATTACATGTTTTCTAAACTTTGAACATTACCTTAAATAAATATATTTTAATTTGTTACCAGATTTTCTTGATCAATGTGAGATGTAGTGTTAGCCGTTTTAACTTTTTTTTTAATTTTCTTTTCATATATTAAATTTTTTTCCTAAACTATATTTTGAGCACACCAGTTTTTTTTAACCTGAAAAATTTTTAATTTTTCATTTTTTTTTTTTTTTTGTAATCTTAAACTATAGTATTTTTATTTTGTTTAAAGTTTCACTAAATTTTTGTAAAAATATCAGTTGATCAATAGTATTCAAATGCTAACCAGTCACACTCCCTACCTCCCCTCTAGCTGTGATTGATGAAACGAACTAAAGTCAGCCAATGACTAAAATTAAAAAAAAAAATCAACAGTACCAATCAAATATATCTGCAAAATATTTTTAGATTTTCATTTTGTATAGTTACATATTACCAATTCTTTATAAATATTCTATATAAATATAATATATGTAATATATAATTATATTATATATATATATATAATATATATATATTATAATATATATAAATATATTAATATATATTTATATAAATATTAATATATATATATATAATATATATATATATATTATATTAATAAAATATATATATATAAATAAAAATATATTAAATATATATATAATTAATATATATATACTTAGTATATAACTTAATATATAAAATATATATATATATAAATATATAGATATATAATATATATATTAATTATTTTTATATAATATTATATTATATATTATATATAGTATATATATGTCATAATATATATAATATATATATATTACATATAATATTATAATATAATATAATATATATATATAATATAATATTATATATTATATTACTAATAATATATATATATATTATTATATAATATATATATATTCATGGATTTGAGAAGAGTTTTTACACTTTCGCGGAAAAGATTTTTGCCTTTCACAGTTCACATAACCTTTTTTCTCCTTCTTGCTCATTACTCGAGCTTTCTAACTTCGTCTTTGATAACAGAAACTGAAAGAATCCCATTTAAGGATTTAGAAGGCCTTTATGCAAAAAGGGATTATTATAAAGTATTTGTTAACCGTGGATCTTCTATTGAATATCTTTTTCAGGTATAATGTTAATTATTTAATATTGTTTATTTATTTATCTTCCCACTTATTCACAGACCTACCAACTCTACCAATTGCCTATTCAATCAATCAGTCACCTTTTCACCAACTATGTCACCCATGGAATTAATATCCGAATGCAAATCTTTATCAATATTTTATTTTGAAATTTATCTTTATCTTTATCTAAAGCCCTTTAAGCCATAATTGTTTCTCCGTTTTCTTCCCTTAGAATAAATAATTCTATTCACGAGAGGAGTCTGTTAAGCTGAAATATGTTTGCCAGCAAGCTAGTATGATTGAATGGGAATATTTAGCAAAAAAAATTAAAAAGTGTTTTTATAAAAAGCTGGTCATTAGCCAGTTAATCCCTTAATTATTAATTAAGGACGTGATATTTCCGTCAACTATTTAAAGCTTAAATTAATTTGAAATTCATAACATCGTAACTAACTTCCGTTACATTTGTTCTAGGCCCTTTAATCGTAATTTTTTTCAAACGAACTATAAAGTTTTCTCGTTCTAGTATCTTTTGCGTAAATCCTCCTCCTACCGACATACTGGAGTCCAACAAAATATTCCTACAGACAGCGGAGGATATTTAGCAACACTTTCTTCCTGTAGTAGTATCAGCTAATTGCCTAATTAACCATGTCAACTTACACGCTAATATTACTAATGAACCAGAATTAACACAGTTTGTGTTAAGTGTGAAAGAAATAAGTAACAAGTTTGTGTTACGATGACAGAAAATTTTTACAATCTTAATATATACGCGCTTAAATACAGAAAGAAAAAAAGAAAGAAAGAAAGAAAGAAAGACACATTTTTAATGTTAATGTAATCAGGAAGAGTTCTCAAGTTACTAAGAATATGAAGAAAGTGTTGCGAAATATTTAATCTAAATATGTAGTGTATTATGATGCTGGACCATTTGCGTACACTGATATTTTTAGTACTGGTAATCTACAGTATAATGCAATTAACACGGAAGTTACTTAGATATATAAAAAAATAGGTCTGATAGATATTTGTCACATGTGGTTCAAAATATTTATAAGGATCAATCTCCTTAGATTATAAATATTTAATATAATATGTTTGCGAAAGACCAGTCAGCGCTTTGTTTAGTCATTATATTTATTATAATTATTCAGCATATTGTGATGTAAACATACCACTTTTTGGGTTTTTGTGTTAATAAATAATCACAACCCCCAATAAAATCAGTCGCACACTTAAAGTATAATAGAACCACATATTTACAAAAATACCTTCAGCCAAATACCTCGTAGAGCATAATTACAAAAGTATAATTAAATTATACTTTACAGTAGGCCGGTAATTTCTGGATGCTCAAACGTAGAGAGAAACTTTGCCTGTATAAGTCAGGAACCTTTAATAGACGAAAGCAAGGTAGAGGTGAGCAAGTTGAAACAAAGGAAAGAGATCTAGATGTTTATATAAATGCTGTTTAAAGCTGAGATATAAAACAATAGTTATAGTAATTTGAAACGGATAATAGTAGTAGGGGGTAAATTTTTGTTAATAATTTTCATAAATTTATCCCTCCCATTTAAGGGGTCTTCGAGAACTCGTATCCCCTTCAAACTTTGTTTCTCCTCTTTTGATGACGTAACCTCCTCGTAGAAGAGGTTACGTATTCCTTCATCCAACGTAGGGGATACAGCCCTTCTAAAGTTTTCCATAGCAGCGGCTTTCTTGGTCCCTAGCAACGGGAGATTTAGAAACCTCTTATTCCTATCAAATTTGGTACTCCCCTTCTTATGACGTAACCTCATCGTAGACAAGGTGACTTATTCGTTCGCCCCTAGGAAGGGGGCGATGAGCCCCCAAACTTGGATATGGCATTAGCTAGACAGCAAATACGCAGCAAACATGCTCATACAAAATATATATATAATATAATATAATAATATATATAATATATTATATATATATATATATTATATATAAATATTATAATATATAATTATTAAATATATATATATAATATTATAAATATAATATATATATATCCATATGTACTTAATTAATGTATAATTAATGTATATTATATATATATTATTATATCATATATATATAAATAATATAATAATATATAATATATATATATATAATATAATTATATATATATATATTATATTATAATAGTAATATATTATAATATATATATATATAATTATAATATATATATATACTTATATATATATTTTAATAATATATATATATATATATATATATACTATATAAATATATAATATTAAGTTATATTATATAATATTATATATATATATATATAATATATATTATATATATTTAATACTATTATATATTAATATATATAATTATTATATATATAATAATACTAATATTTAAATATATATATACTAATATATATACTATATATATTATATATTATATATATATATATATATAATTATATATATATATATATTATAATATATATGTTGTTGTGGTGTGTTGTGGTGTGTGAGTGTGTGTGCTAGTTGTGTGTGAGGCATTAGGGTTTTGCGTTTTTATTTCTCAGAAGTGATATTTAACCTACCGTATCCCTCCAAATTACCCCTAAGTGATTGTGGTTCACCTTGTGCAAACAGATTACATATCCTGCACCCTTAGGGTGCAGCGCCCATTTAGGTTTTTAAAAACCCAGGAAGTGCTAGACTCACATATCCTCCTCAAACTTGTAATCCCATATTTTGAACATTTAATTGGGCATAACATTAATTGAACCTAAATAAAAAAATTAATGACGTCCAAATTTTGCAAATTCTAAACTGACATTTTCACAAATAATTAATTTCAAATTGATATATAAATTTAAGTATATAATTATATAAATATATATAATAATATTTATATAATATTATATAAAATTTTATATTATATAAATTATATAAATTATAGATATAAATATATTATTATAATATATATATATAATAATATATTATATTATATAATTATTATAATAATAATATTAATATATATATATGTTATATCAGAAGTGGGATCCTTTTTGTCCGCTAGTCGCCTAGTCGCTCCGACGGACTACCAGAATATGTGCGGACTAGCGAGGTGACGGACGGTCGTCCAGAACATTAGCGAACTTGCACGGCGGATCAAAAAAGATGTTATCCGGCTCTTTATGGTTCCGCACCTTTTTAATAAACATGAAAAATATAGCTTCCTTATTAAGAATTCTATGTTATAATAAAGAAATATAATTTTTATTTTAAGTTCATAACACTAATTATACTTTGTCTAAGACTTTGTTTTTTAATTAATTAAATTCAAAAATAATTAATTACTATAATATACCATAATATAATAATAACCCCAAAGAGAGTGATGAAACATTTCATCATCTATACTTTAATTAATGATATTAGTAGGAGACTATATTGGAGCACGAAAAAACCACCCCAAAAACCCACCCAACGAAAATTGAAAAACTCCAAAAAAAAAAAACCCACGCACAAAAACCCACCCAACACAAAAAACCCAACAAACCCCCCCACCAATAAAAAACACTATTTTTTGGCAACCTAATTTCTATGAGCCACACACCTAATCTTTTTAGACCAACCCTTCGAAGAAGGCTGCGCCAGATGAGGCGAAGCCCCATCGTACGTACTTGCCCCCCCTTTTTACCCACCCTAATTTTTGGCATGTCATTTTTGCCCACGGTAATTTGTGGGCTTCATTTAGGGGCTTATTGATGTACCATGTTTAACCGTACGCGTTTCCCGCCCGCGTGAACCTTTTGTCTGACACTACCTGACTAACCACCATTGACCTTACCACCCTACGTGAGGCGATACCGCCCTTGACCACACTACCTGAGATATAGCAGACCTTGACCTTGACCCTCCTAGACCTTTTGGCCTTGACCTAAACTGACCTTGACTGACCTGACCTTTTTGCCTTGACCTTTATTGACCTTGACCATTTATGACCTTGACTTTATTACCTTGAACTTTTTTGCCTGACCTTTTTCTGCCTTGACCATTTATGCAGCCCTATTTTCTGGCAGCCCTAATTATTGCAAACCAATAATTTTTGCACCCTAATTTTTTTTGGTCACCTAAATTTTTGGGCAATCCCTAATTTTTTGCAACCCTCGAAAAGGTTGCGCCCCAAACGTTGACGTAAGCAACCGTTACGTATTCCCCCTATTACGCCCCCTATTTTTCTACCATGGTCAGATTTGCCACGTATTTTTGATCTCATATAGGCTTTATCCGTATTTTGATTCTTAACCTTTTTTTCTTCCCCTTTGCTCCAAGACTTGTCAGATACCATGGTCATTTTTGGCCCACTCCAATTTTTGCCCACTCGTGCCCCACCTCGTCACATATTTCGTTCGAAACATTGAACGCATGTATGCCATCCTAACAATGAGAACCCTACACACACACAACACACACACACACAACACACACACCACACCACACACCACACACACACACACCAATTTACTACACACAATTACTACCTCACACACAGTTTACTTCACATCAGATTTACGTTACAACATAGATCATTACTCTAACCCAGATTTAACTGTACACTTCACTAACTATACATACATCACCTATGCACTATATACACAATTCACTATGACACTTATAACACACTATGACACATACATTAAACATATACACTCTACACTCACAACCCACACACAGATACACTCTTAACACTTATCACCTCACACACTCGTCATTTTGATGCCTCCAACTTAATGCCCGTCAATCTTGAAGCCAGCATAAAGCCTCAGCCATTACTGCTCATACTAATTGAAGTTGCATCTTTGGACTCATCTTTGATGACGTCATCTTTGATACCGTCTAGATATGACTTGATATACTTGAAAATCACCACTTGATTGCTCACTCTACGACCTACACTTCAAAGAACTACATAAATATTAATGTCTTCCCCTAGATCATAAGCTAGCCCAACAGGGCGCCGCAATGCGCCCTCGCGCGAAAGGCTACAAACCCCGCACCCGCAGTGCGTCCGCCGCGTCCCCGCCCGCCGAGGGTGCGCCCGAAGCGCAATATTCGCGTACCCTCCCGCCAGCGTGGTGCGCCGAAACGCGCAATAATTTCCGCGTACCCCGCCCGCCACAGCGGTCGCCCGCAGGCAGCATATTCACGCGTAACCGCCCGCCGCGTGCCCCGACGGCGCAATATTCCATATGAATATACATAGATAATCAATGTAAATATTAAAGAATTCTTTCAAATATACTATGAGTCATCATTTTTATTTCATACTTAAACATTTATTAAAAACATTTCGGCGAAACCTAAAAATGTAACTCATTACAGACTATCATTACAAATATATCAAACATTTACTTAAACTGTTACTTAGATAGCTTTTTAATTTATAAATTTTGCAAAAATTTGTATGTAAGAAGAAAAAATTCAGAGTGTGTGCCTGATATATAATCATTTATTGTTACTAAATTGTACGAAATTAATTACAAAAAACAGTCAACAATAACATAGCTATTAAAGCAGTTTTATCACTAAATCAATAGAGGTGTACCTAACACCTATTAGTATGCTTTTGTTTACTGTTTTACGCTTTCACTCTGCTGACTTTCGCCTCTTAACTCCCACTTTACATGCTTTAACTCAGTTTTACTGCTTTAACTCACCAAAAGTGACGTTTAACTCATATAATATTAACGTTGAAATTTAAGAAAGACAATCTAGTAAAATCAAAGAGGTTGACCTAACACCAAGGGGTATTAGTTATGCTTTTGTTTTACTGTTTACTGCTGCCATAAGCTATTGCTTTACTGCTTATAACTCTTCATTACTGCCTTACTCATGTTTTCCTGATCTTAAACACACAATTTACTGCTTTAACATATATTTATTCACATTACAACCTAAAGCCAGTAAATCACGTAACAATTAGAGGGCTAACACCAAAGGACTATAGTTATGCTTTTGTTTACTGCTTTACTGCTTTAACTCATGCTTTACTCTTAATACTTGCTACTGTTTTAACTTTTCTCTTTAACTGCTTATACTTTCTGCTTACGCTTTAACTTTCGCTTACTGTATTTAACTTTCCTGCTTACCTGCTTAACTGCTCTGTTTACTGCTGTTAAACTTCTCGCTTACGCTATTTAATCAATATATTTTAACATTGGTTTTCGTTTTATATTCTTATATATTTCTATCTTTATTTTTGTATTTACTAATTTTCATATCATTCTATATATTTATTCTTATATATTTACTTTTATATTTAGTTTTTTTTTAATACTTATTATTTATTCTTCTATTTTATTTTTATTATTTTACTTTATTATTATTTATTTTTGTTAAACTTTTATTTATCTTTTTTATTCTTTTATTTTATTTATTATGTTTACTTTTTACTTATTTTTCTATTTATTTCTATTATTCTCTTTATTTTATTTTTTATTATTTACTTTATTATTATTTTATTTATATATTTGATTTATATTTTCATTATTATACTATATGTTCGTGTTTTTATTTGTATTCATTATATAGAACACACTCATTTCACTATGACACTTACATTTACCATAGACACTTACATGTACACATTACACACACACACACAGCAACACACACACACACACACACCAGCAAAGCACACACACACACACACCACATCAGATTTTACTTACATCACACCATCAAAACTTATAGCACAAGGAGTCTTTACACTCAACACATTTACTTACACACCAGATTTACTACACTCACACAAGAATTTACTTACACTCCACACACAGGATATTACAGTCACACACAGGATTCTTACACAACACACACACACAACACGCACACACCTTACACACCCACACACACGGCACCTGTGCTCACGTAGGTGTCTGTCACACTCAACTGTACACAATATAAACGGTATAATTATTTAAAACATTATATATTATTTAAGTTCTTCATTTATTTCTCTAGTTACAAGAGAAGATAACTAAAATTTAATAAAAGTCCAATAAAATAAAGTTATCTTACATAATAAATTAAAACTTTATAGATAATCATTAATTTAAATCCATAATATAAATTATAAATAATACTAAATAATTAAATTTAATTTAATTAATTGGGATAATCCTAATAAGAAATAATAATATATAATAATTTAATTAATAAAATACATAATATGTAATATATAATATCATATACTTTGCTTCTTGATTAAATACTATCCCTATTCAAAACTTACATCTAAGTTTTTTACAAGTAACATTTCTAATCCTATTAGAACGCTTTGATAACGAAATCATTTTAACACTCTTTAATTACATTATATCTACACTCTGAGTTTTGACTCGAAGCATCTACTTCAAATAAACTATATGCAATCAGAATAGACTCACTCGCAGTCAATGTTGAACCTAGTCCTCAACCTACAGCACATGCCTCCAACTTCTGACACCACCGCTACTTCTCGCTCCACGTATTTGTATTTGACTATATATGTGCTAATATTTTAGCTTGATTCAATATTAACAATTCATATCATATTTAAATGAAAAGCTTTACCACTAAGTGTAATAAGGGTATAAATGAACGACAACTATTCTATCAAGAACATGACAAGATCTTCGATCATCGATGCATGGATGAATTAAGCATTTAGTACAATATGTATCGGGAATAAAATGTATTATAAATTGTACATTCCTATTTTTAATTTAAATTATATGCAAGAGTAACACATATATTTGAAATGTTCACTTAGATGCATAGGCATTTATATTATTTTTACCGAAATCTCCTCTCCGCTCTGATTTACATCTAGAAACAGGAATTCAGAAATAAATGTTTTGTAATATTTAATTTATGCATTCATTCATTTTGATTATGTTGTCTCTGCTTTTTTTAAGCTATGTTATATAATTTTATTGTTGTTATTTAGTCAGATATTGAATTATAGCGGATAAGGATTTGGTACTAAATGTGATTCAAGTTGACTAATACGCGGACGATCAGCGAGAAACACAAAACCCGCACTCGTTAAGAGGAAGAAGTATCTAGAGATACGGACACTCGTATTAAATTGTTTTCTATTTTTTTTGAATTTCTCTATTGAATAAACTGAACGTTTAGAACTTTCTATACTCCTAATCTTTTGGTACGCGTTAATATCCTCTAACGTTTATCCCCATAGGCCCTAGATATGTGAAGTCCTAAATTCCTGGTCTCTCTACAATCTTATCTCCATTATCAACATCTATCTGACCAGCTTGGTGTTTCCTGGTAATCGTGTGACGGGGAGTGCAATAATATAGGCCCAACATATTTGTTGCGTATCTCCTCCGAAAATTTTCTCTATGGGGATGTACTTTTTTGCTCTCCACGACAAACAGGCACGGATTTAGTAGTGCACATAATTACCGCGTCAAACAGAAGTCGAATACCGTTTACTAATCGAACAGAGATAATCTAGAATTCATCAATTATCATACCGTCTCATGTTCAATTCTTCTTAGCTGTTCGGATTAAATATAATATTCTTCAAACACTGATAGAACGATGGCAGTCCGCGGTGAACACCAATCCTTCTGACACGGTAGTGTACTAATGAAAAGCCGAGATATCTGTTACACACAACGTAGATATATAGGCTGAGTGGACGCGCAAGAAGGTTTCAAATCTCTTTAAATCTATCTCATGGGATTCTATAACAGATAGGTCAGAGATGTCGCGTTAAATTAGATCGGAGAATATAACTTGTGTAAGTCACACTTATTTGGGTTTTAAGTATGAAAAACATGGTTTTATTCATATCCTGAACATCTACACTGATTGGATGAAAAAGTTGAATTTTATGATTGAGGCAGGCGAGAATGATATTCAGGACCTCTAAAGGACGAACAGTGGCAGCTTGATAGAAAAGCATCTCCAGTCTCGGTCTTGGAACTAGTTGTCACTTCTACGCTGCAAACAGTTCCATTCCAGAGCACAACAATTCCGAGATTATATACGTAGATCATATCTTATACATTCTATGCTTAATTATTTGCATTCCCTATTCTCGGATAATATTTCCGATGGGGTGCTTAACAGGGGAAGTATATCTCTAAATATTCAAACATGATGGTTTCACAAGATAGACTGGTGAGTCTAAGGACCCCTTTCACTCACCTTGAGTCTAACGATAGGGTTACTATATTACTTAGGAAAGGATAGCTCTCTCGTGGTGGATGTGCTATCTTTTTCAGCGAAGGTGTTGCTACTCCATTAAGGCATAGGATCGTTGCTCACATCGTTATTTTTGTCGTTTGAATGTTCGAGAATTGAATTGTCATTGGTGCATAGGTATATTTTTAGTTGATAGATTAACTCCCTAGCTTTAGAAGTGAATGGCTAGTATCTTGTCTAAGTATTATTGTTACGTTAAGAAGAGATCCCTAATACTTGCGTTTTCAACACTCGGACGAGAGAGTTAACATTTCTAGATTCAGACAGATGCTTGCGAAGATAAAACCAATGTAACACTCTATAGAATTGCTATAGATTCTACTACATCTGTTACCATAATTCTTATGAATTAATAAACCGATCAATAGACCATAAGTATCGCAGCTTTTGATGCTAAGACAGTTGTTTTGGAGGGAAATAATGGAGGTATCAAAAAGCCATATTCTTATAGAACCTGTACATAGTTCTGCCTGAAATGTAGATTTCTGACTAAGTTACAAGATGTTTCGATATAGTGCTATACTTGTTTGAATTTATTTAATGGAATAGGTTTCGAGTAACGTTGGGCAAGAATATGTGACAAGCACCCTGAAGGTTTCACTTACAGTTATTAGGTTCAAATTAATCAGCGATGAAAAGTAAGACTATTATATGCTGTAGGGTAACTATTGTAATTATTACGTAAACACGTGAATTTTATCAATTTACGATTTGTGATAGGAGAACTGCCTTGGTCAGTGCTGTTAATGACCTCAAAGTAGAATATTGTGGCAGAATATATTAATCGAAAGGCTCCGATTAGATTTTACGATGATGCTCGCTGATTGCAACAGTCAATCTCGATCGCGTTTCGCGACATGCATTATGTAGGGTACCCAACCTTCTTTCGTCCACAACACCAGTCCCTTTATCAGCTTTGGGAATGATAATATCTTAATTGCATGCGCAATGTCCCTTACCTCCTTGAATGGGGTAAGATTCGTATGTATACGCTCCGACTATCCATCGACGTTATCCCTCCGTTACTCAGGTCTCAAGCATGAGGTGATGGCCCAGCTAAGTTTTAAGCTGATTTGTCCCCTAGGCCACGAAAACTATATCATCATTAAATTTTGATAATTAATCAAATGATTTTGGGTCTTTTTGTTTCAAAGGATTTTTTTATATACATGCAATATGTGATGAACACTGAAAAGTTAGGCCGAAAAAGATAGGCACCTGTTGTGATATGACCTGTCTCAGAGAATAATGTCTTCCCCATGAGAGCCGACATACCAACGACATGTAAGCAACTGCGGGGCGGTAGGTTCATAGTTATGCTGTGTTGTTCAGAGGTGGGGCATAAGCACAATAAAGCGCAAAGCGCAAAAGTGCAATTTGTGCGTTAGGTCAAAGCATTTGTGACTTTGCTTGAGTTGAAGTTCGAAAAATGTAGTCTTCGGGCATTTGAGATTCAAACAACTTGTTTAGAGCGCGCAAAGGCGCAATTTGCCGCATTATATAATATTATATAATATATATATATATAATACTATATATTATAGATATATATAATTATATTATATAATATTAATATATTAATTATTATATATATATATATATTTATTATAATTTTATATATATTATATAATATATTATATAATATATACATATATATATCTATATATATATATATATTAATATATATCATATATAGATATATATATATATATATCATAATATATAATCTATTATTTAATATTATTCTTGGGAAGGGAGCATATGATAGAATTTTGGTAGGCTTTGTTAAATATTGGTAAGTTAGATTATGTTTGTGGTAAGATTTAGATAGGGTTCTTAGGTTAGATAGCCTGATTTGGTACTTTGACCATAAAAGAACTTCATGCTAGTACCATAGTCAAGGACCATAAACACTTGCCTTGTGGGAGGGATAAATGGGGTTGAGTTTGGATGTATGTATATGTTTTTATGTTATCGTGTTTCTGGTAAAAAAATAATATTTTAAATAAAAATTAAAAATATGAATAAAAAAGTAAAAAAGTAAAAAAAAAACAAATTGATATTGAAAATATAAATTAAAATAAAAAATTAATATAAAAGAAAAGTAAATTAAAAAAAAAGTTAATAAAGCATTAAAAATAAATGTTAAAAATGAAATGAATAACAAACAGTATTGACTCATAATGATTTTAATAATTGACAGGTTTCAGGTTATAAATAAG
>JABUQX010006793.1:30000-37318 GCA_015478945.1 Trachelipus rathkii
GCGTAATTTAAGTTTTGTTCTACGAAGTTTGCTTTAAGATGTAGTGAGTGTGTGTTTATGGTCGCTGAAGTTGTGTTGGGAAAGGGTTCGGAGGGTGTTTAGTTTTCGTTTGAGTTGCTGGAGTCATTTGGTCATATGGGGGGAAAGTCATGTGGGTGTCATAGTAAGTCCTGTATTTTTTGGGTTTTGGTTTAGAGGAATTGGGATATTGTTTCAGAATATTAGGGATGGAGGGAGGATTGATGACCGGTCGGTGGTTAAAAGGTAATAGAGAACTTAAAGGGGGATGCGATCATTCTGTTGGTGATTAACCAGTTTTCTTAAGAGTGTAAGTATTCTTGGGTATGTTGTGTGGCTGTGTTTACAGTCTGGCGTGTGAGAACATGAGGCAATGTCGTCTGCTACAGTGAAAAGTTTGGGTGAGTGGTGAATTGGGTGGGGTAGGTCTGCAAGTGAAAAGTTGATAAAAATGGGAGAGAGAATGTCCTGTGGACGCGTTTGTAATTGATAGAGTGGGGAGGTTGTTTTCTGTATAAGATTTTTGCAAAACGGTTGGTGAGGAAATTGGAAAGCTTCTTTTTGTCATATTTTCTAAAGGAAATGGAGATTTTTTAATTAGGAAGTGTGTGGGGACGGTGTCATGCTTTGTCTATGTCTATTGCTGTGAATAAGATTTATGGGAAGGTGATTGGTTGAGGCATTAATGATGTGTTTTGTGAGGGATGGTGAGATGGTGTGCCGTGGGGTAAAACAAGTGGTTCCTTTAAATACGATGCTTTTGGAAGTCTGGGAGAAGGAATGGATTGGGAAATTTTATTTAATTTAATTTTTAGCAAATTTTACGATGGAACAAAGCAGAGAAATTGGGCAATAGGAGGAGGGGGAATTGGGGTCTTTATTTTTCGGTTTGAGTTTAGGGATTATGTGTGCTTGTTTCCAGATTGGGGATTGTAGTTGAGTTGCCAGGATTATTGAAGATGTCTGTAATATAGGAGGATTGCGTTTTCTCCAAGGTGTTTTAAATGTGCAGCGACTTTGGATATCGGAGCGGGGCCTGATGCTTGTTCACGAATTTTTGAGGGTTTTCTAAGTTGGTTCTGTTGTATCATGAATTTTTGTTTGAATGGGGGGTCAGGGGTTTTGAGGTCTAGTTTGAGTTTTCCTCTTGGAGGTTTTTTTTCTTGTTTTCCCGTAGTTATCGGGGTAGTGTTATGGTTTGGAACGGAGATCATTATAGTAATGATTAGCCCACAAGCACTTGTCTCAGCTGGATTAGTATAGTTACTTAGGAAGAAGAGAGAGGTAGACTTTAAATATCGTATATATCAAAATATATACCTAATATATATAAATACCTATTTATACTAACTATATGATTCCGAGCGAGTACCCAGACGCTATTTTGATTAATAGAAAAGAGGAAGGAGCAATAATAATATATTCTTTGATCTTTGGCATTTCTGTAATATTAGAATATTATACCATATATCAACTATGTATAATATCATATAATAAATAATACTATATATGTAGATGATGAAAAAGCAATAGAAATCTTTTTTTAACGTAATGAACTCAATCTATATCATAATATTCTATATACTAGGCAATATCATCTAAACTATATACATTACCCCAATACTGTGATAATAATACATAAGTACTACTAATTATAATACTACTATAATCAAACTCATAAAATAAGACCCAATTTCCCATACCTCCTTACCTAATTATATAAGTACCATCAATAATATATTATCTATCTGCTTATGGAATAAATTGGGGATGAGTAAAGATTTAGTACATAAAAATATATAATTAAAAAATAAATTATTTATTATATCATATATAATTCTAAATCTCTAGCTTACTATACCAAAATTATTTCACCACGGGTATAATATTATTAAAAAGTAATATCATTTAATTAACCTGAACACATATATATATAATATAATATATATATATTATAGCTTACATCAATCTACCTCTAATCAATAAATACTATATCATATAGTATAAATAATTACTTATATTCTATTACTTATTTGGACATAATTACTACTTATATCACTTTAATATGATCCTACTTCACGCTAAAATATTTAATATAATCAACTTAGACAAAGCATTTGACACCGTCTCCACACACATCCTTATTCAAATAATAATTCAAAAATAATCCTCTACATTATTTACCCTTTAGAAAATAATGAGTATAAATAAATGAGCTCACTTTCCTAAATTTCCTAAATATAATATACTCGTATTATTTTATGTCAAAAAGTTTATACTAAAAACAACTACTACTTACTCAACTCTCTTATATAAATAATATAAATATAACGGCGTCCCTATATACTATTGCAGCCTATTTACTCATATCATACATTATTATTTTTATAACTTTATTTATATCACTGGCAAGACACTATATCACCCACTATATAATATATATTACATTCAAAATCTTTTCTCTTTCATAACGCTTATTATATATATCATATAACTTTAATATTTATGACTATCAGAGACTATATTTATAGTACCTCCTTTATCTATAAATCACCTATATAACAGACGTAATACATACAGCCACATAACATCGTATACTATAGTATACTTATAACTTACTTATTTATTAGAAAATGGTATAATCACCAATCAAGTAAATAGATATATACAGTATTCACCTTATAAGTTCTTATTTAACTATAAATATATATATACAATATTATATTTATTAATAACCTCCTAGTGAATAGTTAATTCAAATACCTCCTACTTATACCAATATCTATACCTATTATATAAATATTATTATACTGTAAACAATATTTTAGAACAACTGTTTCTTAAACAAAAAATACCAAAAATACTATATGGACTAATACTATGACAAACGCAGACAAAGGATTGAATGTTGAATAACCTCCTTCATTTGGCGAAGAGGAAGTAAAGAAGTGCGTAAATAACGCTACAGATCACAATCAAACTAGAACTTAATTAGTACCACTCCGATGAGGAAAGGTGGGGGTGGGGTAAGGGGGAGGAAAGAAAAGGAATAGATTGAGGAACTCCTAAGTAGAGATGAAAGCCATTGGGATGGGATATAAGGAGGATACAATGATAAAAATCCATCCCAGCATCTAGAATAATAAGCCAAATTTTCAGTAAAACCGAGCTTTGAAATATCTCCCCGCTGAAGGTGCTTGGTTCATACTAACTAAATTCGAAGGCGGGGCCATGATTTATATGCTTAAACAGGTCTTAAAATTGCCAAAGGTCACAATATAAATGTAGTATAACGTAAATTTAGAAAGGAAACCAAAGAGTTCATAACTGAACTTCATATAGAACGAATACGATTTATGACGAAACGTAGTCGGCATCAGTCATACTAAAGACAATTACTCGTGACGGCTACGATAACAACCTCAGCAGCGAAAAGGTTTTAATTCTAAAACGGTTAGAATCTGCCCCCTCATTTACATCTAGAGTTGCTTCCCGACTTTAGTTTTTCGAATCCATTCTTGTCGATCTGGCTGAGATTTCCCGGTGGGATTATATCAACCTTTTGAAATTCAACTCTTTAAAAACTCAGCTTCTTCATATCTCCCTCTCTAAAACACCTCGAAAATTTACTATCTCCTTCGACAGGTTTCCCGTCTCACCTGTGGACAACATAAACATTCTTGGTCCCAGCAGAAACAAAAACTATCGTGGAAACATCACTTCACTATAGTTGCTAACGTGGCCTACAAACTGGTAGGAATTCTGCTCAGGTTGCAGAAATTTTTTTCTTCCGAACAATTACTCAAATTATTTAAGAGTCTTCTCCACCCTTGTATAGAGAACTGTTTTCACATTTCGGGGGTCTCCGGTTCCACCTTTCTTTTGGAAAGGGCTAAGCTTAATGCTAAAACTTAACTTAGTGCCTTTGGTGCACTAGCTCTTTACTAAATAAACTACAACAGCAGGTGATTGGAAGTTTTTTTTTTTTGTAGTTTACTCTCGAATTTCCATCATCATACGTCCCACACTAGTAAAAAAGCTTGCACTTCTCATGAATTTGTGTGAATATTATTGGGAAATCAAGCTTATTTGTTGTGGTGCCCCCTGCTTTCCAGCCATCTTTCATCTATGGAACTCATTGACTTCATATGTTTTAACACCGTATTTAATATTTTCTCTTTAAGAACCAAGTCTGCACTAACCTCATTTTGTTGTTATGCTTGGGATTGGGTGGGTCATCATTTAATTTTCTTTTATAATTCTTTTGAAAATTGTTCTGCAGGTGAGTGGGGTTTACTTGTAAAAAATACACCACGAATTAGATAGTTGTGCATATAACTTATTTTGTTCTAAAGTTATAAACGCATACTTCAATTATTATCTTTACAAATATGGTAACGTGTTTTTTAGTTCCGCATTGAATACAACTCAAAACTTCATATTAAACCCTAATTTTCTCAAAATCTAAAATTTTAGCTTGTACTATTTATGTTTTTAACCAATCATATATATATAATATATTATATATTATATATATATATATATATATAATAATAAATATATATATATAATATATATATATATATATATATATATATATATCTATATTATTATATATATAGATTAGCTATATATCTATTATATAATATATGCAGAAATTATATATAATATATATATATTTATATAAATAATATATATATATATATATATATAATATATATATATATAATAAATATTATATATATATATATATATATATATATATATATTATATATATATATCAGCAAAAGGGTTGATAGCGATCATGTTTTATGTGAATTTGATTTTCAATTCTGCTGAACTATTATATATATATATATAAAAAATACATTATAATATATATATAGAAAAATGTTAAAAATATTTTTAAATATATATATATATATATATATATATATATATTAATATTAAAATATATAATAATATTATAATTATAAATTTTTTTTTTTTTTTATTTATTTTTTTTTTTTTTTTTTTTTTTTTTATATTTATATATATATTACCCAATAGCGTGGTGACGACTTTTGAAATTTAAATAAACAATAAAAGAGAGAAATACAATACAATTATTTTTATCTTGGTTTTAAATTATGGTTATTTCGTATATTAAAAAAGAATAAAATATGAAAGAAAAGGGAAAAAATAAAAATGAAAATTACAGCTGGTTCTTTTAAAAAATATATTTACTAATGAGTGTCTTTAAAAACTTTTCCCTTTAAATCGCAACATTATTCTATTAATAATTATTAATTAATATTATAATTATATTATTATTATTATTATTATTATTATTATTATTATTATTATTATTATTATTATTATTATTATTATTATTTTTATTATTATTATTATTATTATTATTATCATTATATATATATATATATATATATATATATATATATATATATATATATATATTTACATATAGAAATTTGTTTATATAAAAAAATTTAAATATAAATTCTACAAAAGGTGTTATATATATATATATATATATATATTATAATAGAAGCCTTTAAAGAGAAACTTGTAAATAATTTAGAAGAGTCGGTATTTTATCTAAAGTAAGATTTTTTATTAATATATTAAAGCACAAATTTTCGTTTCTTGTTCGGAAACCTCATCAGTGCAGTAATTTATATTTTTAAAAAGTAATATTATTTTTTAGATTTAGATTTTTATGAAATTAGTGGAGTTCATAATGTTGTTAAGAGTGTGATTAATATTGAATTCGCCTTTTTGTCTATTGTAATTATTGCTGTTAAGGATGCAGTTGTCGTAATATTTCTTCTGTGTAATCTGGGCTCTATGATAGAAGTCATGTTGTTAATGTCTATAGTGTGGGTTATGTTGTGCGAACGAGTGTAATGTAAGGGCAATATTTTGATTGGCATTGGTAAGCGTCATGTTTGGTGTTGGCACAGTCACGCTTAAAATCATGAGTTTTGCCGATGTATAAGGAGTTGCAATGAAGGCAAGGAATTAATAAAACACATTGGGGTATGGTATGGGTCGATTTAATGCTAGGTCTAACGAATAGCTTTGAGGGGCTAGAATTTCCTGAAGGGTAAGGTTGAAATTTTGGTAAGATTGTTTTTAATTGTTTAAAGAGGAATGTAGGAATTGCGGAAGAAAGGATTGTTTATTAGAGTGGTGTGGGTGGAGGTTGATAGAAGGAATTTTTTGCTAGTTAAGTGCTCGTTGTATAATGATGTTGGGGTATGAAAGTTTGTTAAAAATAGAGAATGTAATCAAATTCGGATTGTAGGAAAGAGGGAGAGCATATTCTTAGAGCTCTGAGGAATAAGAAAGAAAGTGTTGTTATTTTTGTGTTAGTTGAATGGGACGAAAACCAATGTATGTAACTTGGGTTATAAGTAGGTTTACGGTAAACAGAGAATTGGAGAGTAGTGAGATTATTTGACCAGGTTGTAAGAACGTCAAGGAATGGTAGGGAATTATTTCTGGAAGTTTTAATGGTGAATTTAATGTTAGGGTTAATAGTGTTGAGGAAATCGAGAATGATATGTGGGTTAATATTGGGAGGAATAGATGCAAAAATATCATCTACATATCTGTACCAAGTAACATTAGTCATGATGGGGTTAGGAAATATGTAATAAATTTCAAGGAGTTCCATAAAAATATTACTTATTACAGGAGAAAGGGGAGAACCCATACTAAGTCCAGAATTTCGTTTCAGAAACGTATTATTAAATTCGAAAAAGTTATGTTCCAGGGTGAGTAGGATTAATTGTTTTAAAATATCAAAAGGAAAAGGTAATATGAAATTGTTTTCATCAATAAAACGTGAAAGTAGTGAAAGGGTTAAAGGGACAGGTACAGAGGTGAAGAGTGAAGTTACATCAAAACTTACGAGGGAGTGGGAGTGTGGGTTGATGTTTCTGGTTTTGATGATAAAATCTTCAGAATTTGTAATATGTGATGAGGAAATGTGTCCAACAAGAGGTGAGAGTTGTTTAGCTAAATGGTATGAGAAAACCGTGTGCTTTAAAAACTACGCTTGAAGCGTCCTTTTTTGGGGACGTGGAAGACCTAGTGGTTAGAGCATCCGGTTATTGTTAACACTGCAACGCGGTGTTCAATGTTCGAATCCCGCTGATGGAGAGTAAAATCTCCTGTGACTCATTCATTAAATGAATGAATCACAGGAAAAATAAATGAATGAGTGAAAGGAGATTTTACTCTCCATCGCGGATTGAAATTGGACACCACGTTGGCAGTGTTAACATACCGATG
>JABUQX010006794.1:0-49340 GCA_015478945.1 Trachelipus rathkii
GGAGAGAGATCACTTTTTTGCAGAAAACTAGATGATATTATATTTTAAGGAATAGATCTTGACTTGGACTGATGATAATAATTGACTTGAATATAGACCCATGACTGTATACGTGCTAATTACCAGATTAATTAACCTATTAATCATTATAATATAATCATTCGTCCTGCTGTCTTGTCAACGGCGGCCAATATTCAATCATTCTGCAACTGATTATAGATCTCTTAAGTTTGCTTACATCTCAGAAGAAGACGACATATCAAGCAAATCACAACAGGTAAAATACACATTATTATTATTAAAATATCATAAAGTATTAGAATTAGATAAGGAAGAAATAGATAGTGTTTGTGAGTGTGGCATTACAAAGTACAAAATTGTATTAGATTGAGTGTCATCAAGTGCGCTACTTCTGCTAGCAATAATGGGTGTGATGGAATGAAATACAAAAAGGGAGGTTGAAACTAGAATAGTGGGTAAATGTCCAGCGTTTTCTGGGAAGGAAGAGAGATTATGGAAAATTGGAGGAGAGGTGTGTGATTGGGTGGAATTAAATCAAAATTATGAGACAAAGGGGTATTAATGATAGAGATTACCAGATTTTAGTAGGGAGAGAGCGGAAAGATAACAGAACATAGTACCTTAAAGTGATCTGTCTAAGTGAGGGTGGGGTAAACTTAATATTAGCAGTTGCATAGAAGAATAATAGAATAGTAAGTTGGATAAAGAGTGGAGATGGTTCAATAGTGGTGCTCATGTATTAAAATGATATAAGGAGAAAAGCGTGAAAAGAATATATTCGTGATGAATCGGTATGAAAAAGTAATGAGTGAAGCAATCTGTTTAGGGATGTGAGTGTAGGCGGGAAAGGTATGTAAAAGGGGACTCCATTTGTGTCGTATTCAGCGCAAGGGAGGACCGTAGTAATGCTCTTATTTGACAATAAGTTCGGTGAAGAAGGAGTATCAATGATAGGTAGAGGGATGTGGTGACAGTGATAGTTTTGGAACTATGAGAATATTAGAATACAACAAATGCTAAGAATATTTGAAAGACATAAAACTGAGAGTGAGGAATACAAGAGAAGAAGGAAAAGGATGAAATGTGGTGGGTAAGAAATAGACATGGTATGGATGAAATGACTGGGGCAGTGTATAAGAGAAGAGAAACAAGTAGAAATGAAAAGGAACAGGTGTGGCATGAGAAGAATAATAATTATGTAGAGGACACAACAGAGGGGGCACAGAAGAGGGAAACACAAGGTGAAAGAGAAGAAAGAATTAAGTGTTTAAAGGTGGGGGATAGGACTAAAGTTGGGAAATGTTTGAGTAAGGGGATTGTGGATGAATGTTTCTTTCTCTTAAATGTATAAAGATGGGCTAATATGGCGGGATGTGTGCATGTAAATTTTTCTCGTTTGTTCGTCATAGGATGTGGAAGAAGGGACATGATCAAGAGTGTCAAACGAGGTCGTAGGAATAAAGTTATTAAGGAAAATTTGGAACAACGATGATGTCAGACAATTTGTACATGGTGGATCACACGAATGCTGGTGGAATTGAAAAAGGGTAGTAAGAAGAAGTGAATAAAAAGGAGAAGAGAATATCTATCTGAATGAGCTGAATTGATGAGGATATAGAGAAACAAGTGAAGACTATGATGAGGTTTAAAGAAGAGATATTGAAGCAATTAGATCAGAATTGATAGTTATTGAAGAGTATCAGAGAAAGAATGACATTAAGGAAATATTGGGTTATTTAAGTGCAACTGATCTTACAGTTGAACTAGAACATCAGGGAGAGAATCTCGATTCAAGAGAAAATAGAGCAAAAGAGGAAACGAAAGAAGAAAGTGAAGAGTGATTCAAGAGAATATATGTAAATAATAAAGTCCAGTAGTGGAGAGATAGACATAGAGATAAAAATTAACTATATAAGAGATACCACAGTAATATGGAGAGTGAGAAAGATATTATTAGTTTGAAAGTTATGGTGAAAGAAAACGATGTGAAGGAATTTACACGCAAGTTTAAAGGTCAATGTAAAGTGAAATTGTAATACATTATGTCACGATATTGGAATATTTGTGTTGATGGAGATTGTTAGAAGGAAGTCGGGAAAGAGTATGGATATAATAAAATGTTAAAGTGTAGGATTAATACATATTACGTGGCATATAGTGTTGGAAGAATTTATATGGTGTAAATATTGAGTGAAAAGAAGTGGTATGTGTATTATGATATATGTGCGTATTCTGAGAGGAATGAGAGTTATATAATAAGGTGTTTGAATATTGGAAATGAGGTATATGAATGAAGATAAAAAAGATTAGGGGGATAAAAGAGGTGGAAGAGAACGTGGTGTGAAGATTTGTATATGGTTCAGACAGGTGATCATGATGTGAGACTCATCATTGTCTGCTGCATTAGTTCATTTATTATTAATTTTCTACAGATACAATTTAAAGTATGGATTAATAGTAATAATAAACAGTAAAGATTGTAGTTAGGAATAATTAATGATTAAAGAATAATATAGAGTGAAGTTTCATTAATATGAGTTTATGGATATATACAATTTATTGAAGAATTTTATGGACTAAGATAGATCCAGATTTATTGAAAGCTGAAAGCATAATATAAAAACAAGAAGAAAAGAAACGCGAGTTCAACTAGTAAACAGGGAAACAAATAAGAAGAATAACAAAGAAGCATAAGAAGAGAGACAACAAGAGAAAGAAGAAATCACCACTTATTTGCAGATAATAGAAGATAATTATTTAAAGGAAAGATCTGACTGACTGATATAATAATTGACTTGATAAGACCATACTGTAATACGTGACTAATTAACATACTTAATTAACCTATTAACATTAAAATATAATCGTCGTCTGCTGTCTTCACCGGCCAATATTCAACATTCTGCACTGATTATACATATCTCTTATTTCTTACATCTCAGATCTCAGAAGAAGACATATCAAGCAAACAACCAGGTAAAATAACATTATTATTATTATTAAAATATCATAAAGTATTAGAATTAGTTAGGAAGAAATAGATAGTGTTTGTGAGTGTGGCATAAAAAGTACAAAAATTGTATAGTATTGAGTTCATCAAATATATATATAATATATATATAATATATATATATATTATATACATATATAATATATATTATATATAATATATATATAGTATATATAATATATATAATATATATATTACTGTATTTTATAATGGTTTGTTTGTGTGATACTATTATCTTTAATTTCTTTATCCATCAAATATTTTTTCCCAGGATTGGGAGTAAGGAGCGCTACAAGCATCAGAAAAAAAACCAGTAGGAGAGTATGACAAATGTCGAAAAGAAAGCCCAGCTTACCGCCCCCTCTGTACCATTGAATTAGTGAAGCTTCGTCTACAGACAGAATCCACCTAAAGCTTCAATGGGACCCGCGACGACCTTCATTTGGTAAAATCGTCAATGTAGAGGGTTCATCCTTGGCCAGGTGGGCCACAAACCATGCTCCCCATAATATATATATATTATATTATATTATATATCATTATCCTTATGAAGTCCTATAATATATGTGTTGTCTTCTCTATATATATATATATATATATATAGGTATATAGTATATATAAAGTATCATGTCAGGCACCACAGCTCACAGAGAATCGGCCATACTGGGTTAAATAATCAACTCCATGGGTTGGTCCTATTTTTATTTATACATATTTAAATGTTAATAGAGATTTCCTTAGCACAATACAGCAAGTTAATAATAGCTAAATAAAAGATGTTCTTACATTATTAATATCCTAATAATTACATAAGAAAATCATTTGTTATAAAAATATTTCAGTTCTTGAAGATAAGGAGAAAATAGTTCTGTTAAAGTGGGAGATTCAGATAAGATATGGATAATCCTTGTAGAAGAGGTATTTATGGAGCGTAAAGTAGGAAAGTGACGATGGCGAATAGGAGTGTACCAGCTAGGGCAATCAATGAAGATTGGGTGAACAGATTGCGGGGTACTGCGACGGCAAAATTTTTTGCAGACTCGGTAGGATGGTCCCGTGATATCTAGTCAGTGCTGGAGAGTGATATTTGGTGTAGCCATACGGAGGAGTGTGGAGTATGACGTAGCAGCGCCTTCGCGTACGGTGAGAAGGAAGTACCACTCACCAATAGGTTCTTTTTGCGCTTTTATTTCTAAAGTTTCGCCCCTCGCTGACTCCATTGTGCCAGTGGCACTCTTTTGTTCCTATATCTAGACCGGAAACCTTGTTTTTGATTGTTCCGAGGCATGCGATAATAATCAAGTTGCTGAGAGGCTGACTTCTGTTCAGAATGGCATCAGGAGGTGTCTGGAACGCAGCTCGCGAAATAGAATGAGGAGGTTTAGGCGCTTCGGTTCTATTTGGCCTCTCTGTCAAGCGATTTCAAGCCATTACCTCCCCTCACATGACGAGGAGTGGGTCTTATAACATAGTATGATTGCGTTTCTGTACGAGGTGGAGCAGCCGAAGAAATTGTTGTACAGCGGATTTCATTGTTTTTTTTTTTTTAAAATAGGGGGCTTTAAGCGCCTGGAGGGCGCTGAGTTCAGAATCTGAAATAAATGACAAAATATGAGGGGTCTTGGTTAAATAGAATTCGAGAAAGGGCATCATTATAGCCATTAATTCTGTAAAAATCGAAGCATGAGGGGGGGAGGGGTATGGTAGAGGTTGTGGTTAGGAAGGAAAGACAGCAGATGCACACACTGCCCCCTGTTTCAGAGCCGTCAGTAAACACTGGAATAAACCACGTGAACTGGCGGAATGAGCAGGAATGATGCCTTTAATCAAGGCAAGCAGGGTGCTAGATTTGGAGAGGTCAGAGCCATTCAAACGGTGGGAGCAGGGAATAGCTATATAAGAAAGGCAGAACATTTTGCAAATATGGGATGTTGGGGAATTGTTGAAGGTTTGTTATAAACTGTTTGCAAATAGGCCAGTAAGTAGGATTCTGGAGTACTATCTCCTACGGAGCAGAATCGGTGTTAGAGGCAGATGGTAAGTATGGGGTGTTGAAAAACGAACATAATTTGTATAGCTGCCATCGTGTATTCCCTTCGAATGAAAGAGTTGGAACCTAGCATTCATCAGATTTCAACTTCAAAGGCTTGGTCACGAACCGGGGAACGATACGGATACAAAGCCTCCTAGTTTAGATATCTGAGATAGGCCGGTCGGTCTTCGATGGAGTTACAGATATGGTATGCTTGTTCTGTTAACCAGTTGGGGACTCCATGATCATGTTATCTACGAAGCCCATAAAGTCCAGCTTCAGATCGTATTAGGATTACAAATTTGATGTGCACGGTGTAGAGGAGACGTAAAAGGGATTTGCTGACTATGATAAGCACATATTCAAGATTTTGCAGGAGAGAGACGTTAATTGGCAGTTCAAGTGTATCACATAGAGATTATACAGAAGTTTACTGTTGTCTGGGGCGTACTGCTAGTGGTCATCTGAACGAGTCCTAGGATTTATATGACTTGTGAAGTTACAGAATGTAAGTTGATACATATATAGAGGTTTAGGTTCAGCGGGGGAAGGTGGAAGGTTCTTCTGCTCCCTGTCTTCCTAATAAAAAGTACTGTTGTAGTTTTGGTGGGTGAGAAATGGAAGCCAATGGGAAATTCCCCATTGAAAAAATTATCTCGATAGCTAGTTGAATGTTTGCCTTTCAAGAAATGTTACGCCTGGAACCTGGCAATATTATAACACAGGTCATCCACATAGAAGAAAATTTGACCGATCGTGGGAAAGAAAAGTAACAATGTTATGATCCGAACGAGCTAATATAATAATACCTTTAGAAACACTGTCCTGCGGAATTCGCCGTTCTCCAGTAATAAGTAAGCGTGATGACACATAAGAAGTAACTAGACCTGGATGGATCGATTGACAGAAGGATATTTAAAATAGCGCAGAGTGGAAGGCTTGTCACTCTTGAACCTGGCAAGTTGTAGAGTTTAAGGAGAACCCCAGTTTCCTCGCCTATGTTGTGTCATATAGGCACTTTTCAGATCAAAAGACACCAAGAACTCATCCCACACAGTTGAAGAAGGGCTTTCCCGGTATGTCATGATCCTAGTTATTTTAAAGCAAGGGATCTCGATGAGATAGATACGATTTTTATGCGGAAACGCAACTGGATAGTTTATATAAACCCTGGTGACATTCCAGAACAGGGAGAAGGTGGTCTGAAACAAATTTCTCCATTAATTTGCAAGCATGACTCAGTCAGCAATAATTGGTCTTTGTTGTTCGACAACTTTGGATCTTCTCCAGGTTTTGGGAATAGGTGATTAAACAAATCTGTAAGTTCCAAATCGATGGAAGAAGGATTCTATCCGATTCAGTATTATATACAGATCCAGGCAAGATACGTGAAAGCATTAAGGAGTGATATATATACGAAGATATTAGTACGTAAATTAAGTCTGAGAGCCAAGGGCACCGGTCTTTTGCATGTTCTCCAGTGCATAGTTTGATACTTTGAAAATGTATAAAGATGGTTATAGGTATGATATTTTCCCCTTTCGCTGTTGAAAAGTTTGCGGTGCAAACGGTGTTTAATTCTCATTTTTGAAAAGCTTTCAGAAGATATATGCGGAAAAGAGTCGCATTGTGGCTAGCAAAACTGTAACCTATAATGCTCTGCTCGGAGCGCGAATCGTATAGGTTTATATCAGGCCCCATTAACGAGGCCTGTAGGTGAAGAGTTGTTGGAGCGGCGAGATATTTTTCTGTATCAAGCTTTCCACATTGGATTAAGATAAGGGGAGATTGTGGAGTTATGACATTCAAGATTAGAATGCAACAACGTTCTTGCTTACTCTTGTGTTTGGTACGATTAATTCGACGAGATCCTTGCCGCAGCTGCCTTTAAAAATAATCATAGATATGGTGAGTGTGGTGCTGTTTCCTTTGTAATTGTGTCGTAGATGCTTTTCTCCTCGCCGGTTAGGCTTGTGCAACATCTTCAGAGAAGACTACCAATGTGCGGTATGCCGAAACGCTTACCTGCGGAAAGTCGCGGACATGGACAAGCTATCCGCTGAACGTTTGTGCATGATAAACTTGTTTGAAGTTAAGCCATCATAATGGCCGGAAACCGCTTATTGAAGTGGGAAAGTGGGATAGCTGTGGCCTGACGAAAAGAAGCCTCTCAACTCGTACAATTTTATAAACGCTAAAGCTGTGAATTTGGGATTTGTAACATTTGGCTTGGTGCAAAAAGGTTCATAGTATGGCTATTATATGGGTGGGTGGTCACTGCATATAATTAATCAAAGCGGGAATCTGGTTATAAAAGAGATGAAGAAGAGATAAGAGCAAAAAGAGTGATTTTTATCTGAATAACAGGGAAGAAAATAATTGGTGTTCTTTATGATCGTTCATATGTGTTGCACCAGAGTTCAGTGTTAGATATCCCAGGGAAAAAGAGTTTAGATTGATCTATCAACGTATCTTTGGTCGAAAAGGTTTGATTGTCTGCACAAGTATTAAACAACCGGATAGCCTAGGAGGCTGACTTAAAATAGATGAGCTAAGTCGTAACTCTTAAAAACTTACTGCCGCGAGCCAGGATCAAGGCATAGAAGTAAGAGTCGGTGGACCAAATGAATTCAGGCTGCCACTAGAATTTATCAATGATTGTCTAGTTGAAGAAGTGAACTGATCTTTATTTATCTATCATATAATCACACTTATATTTTCTGTTAGCAATCGTCCACTCATTTAGACGTCTATTCCATGCTGGCATAATATTTTTACCAAAGGTTTAAGATAATTTCTAAATGTTTATCTATTGGTGATTTTCATCCTCTGTAATTGATGGAAATCCACTGGCTTATAAGCCGAACTTCAAGGCGACTTTGGGGCACAGTAATGGTCTAGTATTTTGGAAGATTAACTCTATTCTCGGTCGCAGGACCGCCGGTACGAGCCTCGGAGTTCTACCTTTCTTTGTCTTTCCATTTATGAATTTTTATTATTTTATATATATATATAATATTATATTATATATATATATATATTATATATATATATATTATATATATATATATATATATATATATATTATATATATATATATATATATATATATATATATATATATATATATATATATATATATTTATATATATAATTAGTTTTAATCAACAATAATTATAACAAAAATAAGTAACATTAAAAGCACCTTATACAATTTTTTACATCAAGGAGCTTCTCAATGATGGATGGTTCTTCTTTTCCTTCACCAACAAGAAAGCAAAATCGTCATGATAGATCTAATTTGATGCGCACAAGGAATGCAACACCTTCAATGTAGCGACACACCTTTTATAACCACTTTTCGAAAAACGTCAACTTGTTTGTGTGCATAAGAGGTAATGTAGGAGGATTCACAAATAACGAAACATTACTTAAATTAACAAAAATTGAACGAATATTTAAAAAGTTAATTAAAATATTTGTCGAAGCTTTTATTGTTTGCAATTTATCACTGTGAATATATTATATATATAATATTATATAATATATATATATATATATATATATAATATATATATATATATTATATATTATATATAATAATATATAATATATATATATATATACTCCTTTCCCCCGATTGGGGGTGAGGTGCGCAGCATACACGAGAGAGAGAGAGAGAGAGAAAGAGAGAAGAGAAAGAAAGAAAGAATGAAAGAAAAATTAAAGAAAGAAAAAAAGAGAGAGAAACTGTAAGGGTGTGCAAAACGTGGTGTTTGAAAGTAATGTAGATAAGAATAAGGTGATGATGGTAGTTGGTGAGGAGAGTTCTCAGTGTAAAATCGTGTTGGATGGTGAGCAATTGGAACAAGTATCTGAGTTTAAATTTTTATGTTATATGTTGAATAAAAAGGGAATGGATGACGCAGAGTATAGTAGGAAAATTGTAAACAGTAGGAAAGTAGCTGTTGCAATTAAATCTTTGGTGAATGCAAAGAGACTAAATCTTGAGTGATCTAGGGTTCTCCATGAGGGTATCTTGTTACCAGTGACCAGTGTTATGGTATAGTAGTGAAAGTATCGAGTGGAATATGAGGAATAGATCTAGGTGCAATCTGTTCAGATGGATAATCTTAGGTGCGTGTTAGGTGTGAGAAGAATTGATAAAATGAGGAATGAACGTGCTGGGGAGTTGTGTGGTGTGAAGAAATGCGTATATGAGAGAATAAACAACAGTATTAAGATAGTTTGGTCATATGGAAAGGATGGGTGATAGTCGATTGGTCAAGTGGATGCATAGTGGTAGGTGTGCTGGGAATTGACCGACTGGGAGAGATGAAAAAGTGGATTAAGTCAATAAAGAAGTGTTTGAAGGAAGGAAATGTGAGTTTGTCAGAGGTGAGAAGGTGCATAATAGGAGTGTGTTGCGGGGTTTTGTGAGGGTAGTGGTCGCTACCACATAGATGGCTGAAGCAGAACCACTGAAAGCAATCTATTACAGAAATAGAGCATAAAGACACATCAATGCAAGATGAGGTATTTGTATCTAGGCTTTCACAAGTGGAGAGGTCCGTATTGAGAACCCAGAGAAAAGAGAGGCAGCAGGTCAATAAGAACGTTGGCATGTGCAGAGGTGACCGTGTCACAGCATAAAGGGTGTCTGATATTAAAGTCCCCTAAAAGAACTACCGGGTTGGGCAGCTGCCTCAAAGAGATGTTAGGTCACTCGCAGTATAGCTACAACTGGGAGCCAAGTATAGGAAACAAACTGTGTATGCCTTAGGGAAATGTAGGCGAATCGCCATGGCACGCAAGGGTGTAGTTAGAGGAAGAGAGGTAGGAGATACTTGTTTATGAACAAGGATTCCAGCTCCCTCTAGGTCATTGGTACCACGGTGAAAAGATTTCAGGAGAGATTGGTACTCGGATGGAGGAAAAAAATTCCATCTGCATAGAAGTAATTCCTGAAGACAAATAAACGCAGGCTTGTACGTATTTATTAGAACAGTGAGCTATTCAAAATATGGGTAATCACCACGGCAATTCCACCACAAGAAATTAGCCATTATTGATGATCAAAGTAATTTAATCAGTTGGACGATCGGTAACGATAGTCTCGATACGTTTATGACGGTTCTTGGTATGAACAGGCAAAGGGGCCCGGTGGCAAGCAAGGATCCTGATGAAAGATAGTATATCCTGGCGGAATGGGCAAGTTATAAAGAATAGACAAGCTGGATTGAGAACGCGGAGGGGCATCCACTGTGTTCGTTTGGTGGGGAAAGAAAGAAGTACCAAAAAATTCCAGCCAATCGTGAGAGGCGGACTTCAGGAGGGGACGAGAGTTCAGGAAAAGGATGTCCATATCAATAGTAATAAGGGTCCCTGAAGGAACAATTTCAGGTAATGTAATTGCCTCAAGCAACTCGCAGGCAGTGGATGGGAGAACTGTAGTCTCATCTGCAGTGGACAGAGCTAACGGTGTGACCAAGGATTGAGAACTCTCAGAGTTTCCAACTGAAGTGTCCGTAGCAGTTACCTGGATCGAAGTGTGATCCAGAATCACACGACAAGACAAAAGGCTCTTCGGCGTGGAACAAGCTTGGTGCGGTGGTACTGCCCGCTCAAGAGGTGGAGGAGGAGTGATCAAAGTTACTGGGGGAAGATCCAATATCCGACCCTCAGACGCGGCGGAACAGGTCTTACCCCTACGGGCACGTCGGGGAGAACAACAGACCAACCCGCTTCCAACGGGTCTGCCAATGTTCGCAGCTCCTGCCGCTCTGCTTCAGATTCAATAGTTGAAGAACCATTAGGTAAATGGTCGGTATGGACAAGGGACCCACCCAGATCAGGTCTGAGAGATGTTTCCATAGAGGAGTCAGGTGACGACACTGTGTCGATGGAATAATCCTGTCCCTCAAGGTGGAAGGAAGTGGATGGGGTCCCATCCTCATGGAGTCTTCTGTTGATGAGAGCAGAAGCACTCTTTTGGGAGCGAGATTGAAAGAGGCGACGAGGGCACTTCGACTGGGCGCCAACTTGTAAGGTCAACGGACCATCTGACTGGAAATCACTAGCTCGATAAGCCAGAGAGTAGTCTTTGTGCTTACCATGGCCAGCAGCATCAGTGATAGAACGGGCAGGCAATAAAGGAGGAGAAAGCTCCGATGACAATACAGAGGCAGGCAATCACCTCCGCAATTTTAACAAATGTCTCTGGTTCCTCGACAGTATTTATGGGGGTGGCCAAATTTTTGGCACTTAAAACAGCGTTGCGGCCGAGGAATATATTGACGCACAGTATACTCGTAAACCCGATCTTAATCTTTGTGGGTGGGAAGAGTGCTAAAACTTAGAAGTAGCGGATTCGGAACATCAAGGGCCTCCCTGGAGGAAGGAAACCGGTAAACATCAGACACTGGGGCACGCCGACGTTTCAAGTGGGCCAGGGTGCCTGTGGGGTTTCATCCTTTACCTCTGCAGCAAAAATTGTACCCTTAGTAGTATTTCTAATATCGTCGGGGGTGGAGACGATGGAAACATCTCCCAACGATCATAAGTCAGAGAGAGTAGAGCTTTGCGCTCGTGTTGTCGCCTTAACCAAAATAGAACCATTCCTCATAATAGTCACGGTAGGGTCGCTAGTGTAGAGGACATTTTCTAGGGCGTCACTTATTTTGATATTGCTATACTTTGTCAAGACTGTAGACGTGTCAATCGAAGATAGAAATAGAGTGGGGAAATCCATCTCAAACGAGATTCCCGGAGGACCATCCGTATACATGGACGAAGGTACCTTAGAGAAACGAAGACGTCTCCGAGAAACATCATCTAGTTTCGTTCGATTGAGCACCTAGAGGGAAGAGGAACCACTATGGCGCCGTAGGACAGGAAAGCTCTTCCAGGTGAGGAATGTGAATTCAAGGAATCAACCGCACAATGTCCATTGTGGGTCAATTCATCTACGTGGGCGTTAAAACCTTTGTTGGAACCTGACTTAGAAGCGGCCACGGGAGGGTCAGGTGGGGTTCCCGACGGAAGACGGTGATCGCATTTCTTCAAAACCGTTAATTTATGTAATTTTTTAGTCATTGAAAGGAGAAAACATCAGTTAAACGACAACTCCACAATAAATGAGCACAAAAACAATAAAGCCGATGATGCATAAACACATAACTGCGCAACAAAATAACCGGAATATAAAATAAAACAATATAAGTGTGTATACGCTCACTCACACTACGAGCACGAAACCCTTCCCACTAAGCCCCACTAATTGTGGTTGGATGCGGGTGTAGCCTCGGAATGGGTCAATGAAATCCAGCGTCCGAGCCCCAAGTTGACAAAATAACCGTCGGCTAGCTCAATGCATGATACTCAGAGCCCAAGATTTAATACCCTAGTTAGCCAAGGCTTTGGGCACAATGATTACGTATGTACTCGAAATAAGGTGAGAATAACCAGTTTGTAAATTGTACCCTCACCGACTGATTAAGGTGATCAAGATTGCCACAAGATCCGCAGAGACGGACACCCGGAAGTGACGGAAAGATGGGATGCACCCACGGTTGGAGCACGGAAATACGAACCAATGCCAATATTTATAAAAACCGTCCATCAATTTTCATTTGAAGATGGTTCAAGAAATGCTTCCTTAGCGTTGAGATTAATGGTATACATCGGAGACAGAAGCTGTAGATGGCGCTGATTTTTTGGCTCCCTAATCTCATGTGGACTGTTGCTAAATTATTATTGAACTCATGCTGTGAGATCAGGAATCATCATTACAACAGTTGAGTCGAGTCACATGTCTCTCACTTAAGTTTGCATTCAGATTCATCTTCAGTATTTTTATTATAAAATTCTTTATCAAATTTTTTGACCATAAATATCCGTGCAACATCCGCAGGGCAAAGCGCGGATGCGGATCCTTTAATAATGTGCGGATGCTCGCGGATGCGACTACTTTATCTAAATATATTATATATATATATATAATAATATATATATTATTATATATATATAATATAATATATATATATATATATATATATATATATATATATATATATATATATATATATATATAATATATATATTTATATATATATATATATATATATATAATATATTAACCCCAATGTATTTTCACCATACTAGGATACGATCCTGGACTTAGCAGATGAGCGTGCATGTGTTGACACTACGCTACGACGAGACAAAAGGAGAATCCGAATACTTCAACTGTCCAAGAAGAGCATTAACTACGAGTTCCTCCCGCTCGACTCGAACCGTAGGGCAACAAGGTACCGCGCATGGGTGAATAATAATACCATAACCGGGGGTTATTATGTATAAATGGAAAGAACTGCAATGGGACCGCAGCTTAATTTTGTATAAATATTATATATATTATTTATAAGTATTGGCACAAATATTATGGATTTTTCAAAAAATTTCAAATTGCCTGTCAAACAAATGTATTTAATATTGCAAATCATTTTTTTTTAATCACAATAGCAACCGAAACACTATTAACATTAATTTTTAGAGACTTTTAGTCTAATATTCGAGTAAATCTGGCAACACTGTAGAATAACTTGGACCCACGTGTATTAGTCCGCGCACGAGATTTTGACGAAATCATTCTGTGTATTAGTTTGGCTTTGTGAAGTTGAATTTTCTGCCTCTTATATAGACTTTTAATTTTTATTTTTGCAGTAATATGTATTGTTCCAGATGTGATTTAAAAAAATAGACTTGTCTTTATATTTTTTAACAAATCTATTGCTATTTAGAAAACTTTAAGAAATGGGAAATATTCAAGGACTTTCACCATACCATTCCCTTATTTGAGGTAACAAACGACCTTTAAGTACCTCTATGTACTTAAATTGGTCCATGGTTCCATCAACAATGTGTAAGAAAATGGAAAACAGTCAAAATTTGAACTCGAGTAGGGTTGGAAAATGTGGTCGGAAACGTAAAACAACCTAGAATGGATAGAAAGATAATAAAGAGGCTCTTCTTAACAGAGAAGATTACCTTGCAAACAGATTTCTTTTCACTGGCTGAGGAGGGTGTTATTCTTGCCCGAAGAACAGTGAACAAGAGGCTTTTGGAAGTTGGATTGAAAGCGTATCGCCCGAGAAAGAAGCCTCGACTTACAGAGATGATGATGAAGACACGTTATGCCTGGGCTAAGAACCATGTTGAGTGGACTTCCGAGCAATGGGAAAAGGTAAGAATGACACATCTATAGTTAACTTGTATTGGACAAAAGATCATTAATTATTATTAGAAGTTGTGGTGCATAAAAATAATTTATTAGTGGATATAGGAATATTTTCTGTTACAGTATCTGTGACAGTATTTTTTTTAACTGTACTGTATATTATTTATATTCATGTAGGTAGTTAGTTCTCTTGACTGTATGAACTGTATATTTTCTTTTTTCATGTAGGTAGTCTTCTCTGACGAATCAACCATCGCAGTACTTGATGACCGTGTTCAGACTATTCGAAGACGAGCTGGTGAAGAATTTTTAGCTCAATGTCTGAAGAAAACAATAAAATTTCCAACAAAAATCATGGTGTGGGGAGCTATTTCTGTGCATGGAACAAGCCGTTTTATATTGGAGTAAAATAATAGAAATTGAGTTAGGTAATAGAAAAATGGGGTTGAAATTGAATTATATAATATAAAAATGGGGTAAAATGTGGGGTAAGTTAGTGGAAATGGGTTTAAAAATAAGATAATGGCATAGCCAGTCATATGGTTAAAATATATACATAAATGGGAGTTACAAAAGGGACTAAAATGGGCTAAAGTAATAGTAAAATACGTTAAATGTAATTTAAAAATAATAACCAGCCCATTACGGGACAAACAAACACTTATAAGAAACGTCTTCATTTGAAGTTTGGTTTCGTTCCGAGCGAATTCAAGAAAGTGCAGAACTTTTGATCACTGGCATATGCCAAGACGTGTTAAAGCACTTACTCATGCAAAAGGTGGCCAAACTGCTTATTAAACAATATATCATATACAACAACATCATATAGCACCCAAATAAATGTTTTTTTTTATCAATTAACTTTATTTTTTTTACCCTTTGTTGAAAATTTTGAAATTTTTTGAAAAAATCCATAATATTTGGCCAGTAAACTGTATATATATATATATATATATATATATAATATATATATATATATATATATATATATATATTATATATTATATTTATATATATATATAATATATATATATATATATATATTATATAATATTATATATATATATATATCATTTATATATATATATATAATATATATATATAATATATATATATATATATATATATATATATGTGAGTAAGTAGCTCTGAATAGGAGACTACGTCCCCTTCTTTATAGTTATTAATTATTTAATGTTAAAAGAGATTTCCTTCTAATGAATGAAAATAGGAATAAGGAAAATATTCAAGTATTAATTATTCGGTACTTGGTTCCTGGAAGTATAGAACCAAGACAATGAATTATTTTTTGTTTGAATAGTTTTACTTTATAGTATACTTTCAATATTATATGTTCTTTTGTAATTCCAGACCTGATGAGAAGATTTATCTATAAATATTAATTAAGTATATGTTTAAATCTTATTTTGTAATTTTGGAAATATCTTGGAAAGTTTTCACATAGCTATAATAAACGGAAGAGTAGGAATTATTTGGAGAAAAATAAAACTTATACTTGTAGATTTTCCGAAGAAGAATTAAAGAACAGTTTAGGAAACTGTAGAGAGGAAGCTATAAGTCACAAAACCCTCGTTAATAGGTATTTGGGAGAATATTGTTAAATTAAATGAAAAGGGCGAATGTGTGTAAAGTATAAAACAAATAAAAGATTATAAAAGAAAATTATTAGATTTCTTCTCTTATATATTAAAAATCATTAAAATAATTTATATTAGAGTTAATGAAATAAATACAATAAAATTTTGAATTCTTAAACAAAAAGGCAAGAAACTCAATGAAGTTAGAAACATGAGTGAAGACTTGTAACTAACTTCTAGGTATTTATCTCTTTTTAAAATATATTGAAACAATCATCGAAGAAATAATACACAATCATCAGAAATGATACCAAATATAAGATTTATTATATTTATTAATTAATTAATAGTATCAAGACTTTTATATAAAAAACAACTGTTCAAAGATTTCTTAAAAAACCAGTCTAAATTTATTTTAAAATAGTTAATGTACAAATTCCTTTAATCACACTATTTTGATCATAGTATATATTTAATTGAAATTATTACTTACGTTATTAATTATACTTCAATAAAAAATATATTATATCTATTTATTTTTAATAAATATATATTATATATTAATTATATATTATTATTTTTATATTATATAGCTTTATAATTTATTATTATTTTAATTATTTTTATATATTATATTTCACAACGCTATAGTATACTCATACTTTAAGTATTACTGATGATAATTGTATAATTTATAATATACTATATTATTTTATATAAAAATGATTATGTAAATATATATGAAAAATTTTATTATATAATGCGTCGGGGCGGAGTGACAGGTCCCGCCTTACTTAGGAGGGGTGATCTCGGTATCTCATACCTCTTTAAATTAATATAAAATAAGTTAATATAGTAAAGAAAAGAAAAAAATATATATTTCTGCTATTCCTGCTTCATATCTAAAAGTATCTTGAATTACAAAATAACATTAAGATAAAGAAATTATGTGTTATTATTATAATTTCATTAGATCAATCTATTTATATTATATTTTTTTAAAAAAAATGTTAGTAATCTAAGGTTGTCAAAAAAGTCTATAATTCAACAGATTTTATTTTGTTACCTATATTTTTGAAAAATATGTTATTAGAGTTTTTATTTTTACAATCATTTATATATTGTTATATATATATATTAAATCTATTTGAAACATCCATCAATGACACTGCGATAGACTATCCACTAAATTGGAATTTTTTATTATCTAGTATATTTTAATTAATTCTTTCATCTCGAATTATTATTTTAGCATTATACTTGACTGAAATTATTGATAAACTATTATATGATATACCTCAATAGTCAAGTATATTAATTATGATTTGGAAAATAAACGGGGTCTCTTTTATACTATTGGTCCGATTTTCACATCTATTGACTTCAGTGTAAAATATTGTATATTATTATTGTGATGATTGGGTATGGCTTCAGGTAATTACCTACACATTGTATTTTGTGTAATTTACTTTACGTATTTACATTTTATTTATAATTAACATTTTTATACGTTATTTAATAAATAAAATTAATTAACATCTTTGCAATTTAAATTATATATTTTAATTAGAGAATATTGAGAGGAATTAATATGTCATTATTATTTTTATTAATTTTATTATTTATTAAATAAATATACTGAAAGCTTGAGGCGCTTCTATGGAGCCTCGCTCATCATGTGACTTTTTTTCATTATATAAAAAAAGTGATTTACTGTTACATATTTTTTATAGTTTTATTTATTATTATTTGGAGTTCAGAGTATTAAGAGGTAGTTGAAATTATTTTCGGTATTATTAAATCCTATATCTTCATTATTATTAATTTTAATTTATTTATTCACTGTATTAATTATTTATATTATTATCAATTAATTTAATTTTATTGATTAATTAATTTATTATTATTTATTATTATTAAATTTTTACATTCATTTATATATATATTCAGTATATTATTTTTAATTAATTTAGTGATAGTATTTATAACTTTGAGATATTAATATATATTCTTATTATATTTATTAGTATTTATTTATTTAATTGCATTACATAAAATTATTATAATAATTATTACTGCTCTATTAACATTCTTGACGAAATATTATATTCACACTCGATAATATAATTATACTATAATTGACGATATTTTTAAAAAATATCTTCAGAATTTATTAGGTATCTATAACTTATTTTGACGTTAACTTTTACTCATAATATTCGATATTATCTTAAGCTCTCTTAATCTCACACTCTATGGAATTTATATAGATTTATAATAAAGTTATCTGTGACTTCTTACACCTCTTTATAGATAGGTGAGTTAACTCAGACTATGTGAATTTAGATGATTATAATTAATTAGGTTATCAATATCTTATATAAATTAATAATTATCTGATTTAACCATTGAGATCTTATCTCATTATATTTATCTATTTAAGCCGCTTGACACTAAAATGGATATTAATCTATGGCAGCGTAATTTATTATATCATAACCTCACTATATACTTACTTATATTCTATATTTATAATATTCAATTTTATTATAATTTTTGATTATTAATATATTATCATATTAATTTATTATTATTATTAATTATATTATTTATTTCTTGATTTGATCTATTTATGTCTCTCAGTCTATTTATATAATTTGGTTGCATACTGTTTTGATAATTTATTATTATTCAAATAAATAATAAATATAATAAATTATAATATATTCTATATAATAAATGTATGTCAATTTATGAACATTGTTTTATTATTCGAAGTTATTATTATTATTATTATTATTATGATTATTATTTAATATTAATTATTATTATTATTAATTAATGATGGATGATATTCAATTGGTTAAGCTGATATCTACTAAAAATGTGTGTACTTTAACATGCTACTTCCTATACTCATATGATTATTATTATTATTATTACTCGTCATTATTATTATATTTATTATTATTATTATTTATTATTAATTATTAATTATTATTATTAATTATATTATTCATTATTATTATTATTATTATTATCATTATTATTATATTATTATAATTATTATTATTTATTATTATATATTAATTATTATTATTATTATTATTATTATATTATATTATTATTATTATATTATTTGCATCATTTAATAACCAATTACTGATATTTCTCAACACTTTCCTCATTTACTAAATATTATTTTTTCACTATATATTATTATTACACAGATCTCTACTCATATACTCTATTCACATTTACTACACAATTTTTCCATATTACCTGTTTTTTACTCATCTTACCAAAATATTTAAATTTTTATTTGTTTATTTTTAAAGTAATATATTTAATAATTCTGAGATCTATATAATAGGATATAGATAGATAATAAAATTTAAGTGTCTACACTCTGAGAGAGGAGCGTATCTAACTGAATTTTTACATATCTTATTGTATTAGAATACACTTGTGTAAAATGTTCTTTTTATAAAATATTAAAGTATATAAATAGTATAAAAATTTCTTGTTAATTAATATTCTCATTTATTATTAAATAATTTACAATTGGTTACTATCTAATCATCTATTATTATTATTATCTTATTTTATCTAGATTATTTAATATTTTTATTATTTAAATTAATTATTATTAGATTTTAATTAACTTATATTATATTAATAAATAAATAATTCATATAGTAAGTTAGAAATATGTATATAAAATTATTTATTTCAGTGCAATTACTCTATTATTAATTATGAATAATAAAATGTTAAAATTAATTACATCTTTTTAATTCTATTTAGTTTTAAAATAATTACTAGCTTGAAGCAATTATTCATAATATTTATTTAATTATGAATTTCTTTTTATAGATTATTTTATTCATTGGTATTTTATCTTATTGCCTTATTCTATTTTTTCAAATGCTCATCTATCTTTATATGATATTTACTATGAGTATTAATTATTGATAATTTAATGATTTTGTGTATAATTATTAATTTCTTTAATTTAATTCACATAGAGCACAAAATTACTTCATAATGGTTAGAAATATTTGGTTGTTTTTTTATATCATAATGATTCGTATATCATGTGGATTTTATTATTCTTTTTTTATATAATTTGTTTAGATAAATTACAAAATAATATGTTGCACTATCAGAAGCACTGCATACTGCTACATAAGCATATTAGACACCTATTATCTGCTAATGATTTATCTATAGATGTTCTTACTTATATTTATCACTTTGTGTAAATTTAATAATATATATAGATAGTCATCTACATTCTCATTTTTCTTCTATATGGTGAATTTATATTCGCAAAATAAGATTCTCAAGGTCCTTGTAAACAGCCATTATTCGTAATCTGTCTTTAATCTTCCGCCCTAATTTCAGTAGTCACTCAGCATACCATATATCTACATGATTTATGATTCATTGTATATTATCTCATACTTGTATTTTCTTTTACTCAATTTATCTAAATTTTATTATTTAATATGTAGTAATCTTCTCATGTGATTATTTTCAATAATTATTTAAATAAATTTTGCATATTATTTGTGTCTAATTCTTCAAGTTTCTTAGTCAAAGCATCTCGGCCATTAACTAGGAAGACTGGTTGAATTGTTTTTATTTTACGGAGTGGTTTATATTCGCCATAGTCAATTCTTTTTTTTTTATTGCTCTTTATACTAATTTTTAATACTTTATATATGTAAACAATTTTCAGTTATTTTTTTATTTTTAAAATCTATCCACTTTATATTTATTAATATACTCAGGAATGGGATCATAATTCTAATCATCATTTTCCAATAATTTAGTTTTATTTAAGTCTAAGATATAGTCTTCTTCTAATTCTTCCATGAGGTCTTTCCCAAGTTTTCTCTTGTTCGTAATTATTCATTTTTGCCTCCTTAATGTGTGAAAATATGAATAGTTTACGTTAAAGTTAATAGATTAATTTATATTATCAAGGTCATTATTAAATAAATGCTTTAAAGACATTTGAACTATATACATCTAGATTTCTTACCTTATATCTTTTTCAATGTGGAGAGTGATTAACCATAATTTTTACAGTTAATATTGCAAAAATATTATTATTAATAGTAATTATTAATTATTATTATTATATTATTATATTATTATTCATTATTAGTATTAATATTATTCAATTTATATTTTTTTTTCCTATTATCTATTATTATATTATTATATTTTATTATTTATTATTATTATTATTATTATTATTTATATTACCTTTATTATAACTTAATTTATAATTAGAATTATCAGCTAATTGAAATAAATTATATATAAGAATTACTCTCTATTCACATTATACTTATTTTAACTGTGAGTATTTTTGGTTACTATCATTCTCAGAACTATATATCTACATATCAGCGATTGCAAATTAGCTTAAGCTTAATTTAATTTATTTGGTTACCTTGAATCTATTTTATTTTCAAATTGAGAAATAAATATAGCAACTCTATCACGAAAATCATAAGATATTAATGTATACTCATATAACTAATTTCATCTAATTTCAGGACTTAGAAATTGAATATATTTATAATATCTATCATTTATTAAAGATAATTCATTTATTTCTATGTATTTATCTCACTCCATTTACACTCACTTATATATTTTTGTAATTTATTAGGATACACTAAAATAGTTTTATTATTATATTTTTATTATTATTAACATTCTTAGATACTACGTATTATTATTATTATTATTATTTCAGTTACATAACATAATATTTTTTATTTATCTGTTAATTATTGATTTTGTGAATTATTCTTTATCTAATATAATTCTTATGTTGACCTTTATTATTACTTTATTATTATTTTATTATTATTCAGAATTACATGATATAAATTATTATTATTTACTTATTATGTTTAAGCATTTAATTATTTTATTTAGCCTTTAAAGAACATAATATATATAAGAAACAGTTATCTGATTATTATTATTTAATATATATGAAAGATTTTATTAAGTATATCAAACTATATTATTATAATTAATGCTATATTTCACCTATAAATAAGACCATTATCAATATTTGGAGTTAGGTATTAGCTCTTTGAGAGTGGAGAAATTAATATATACAAATAATAAATAAAAGTAAAGAACAGAGATAATATATATTATAACTGAAATATAATATATTAATAATTCTAGAATAGCTATATATATAAAGAATTATATTTAAATAAATTATATTACATTATAATAATAACTAAAATACTTAATATATTAAGATAATGATAATATATATTATATATGTTAATAAAGAGCATTTAGCACGAATAATTACACCAATATTAATATAAAGTTAATAATTGCAAGGTAAAATGTTCATAAATACTGTAAATTTCCCTAATCACACATATCTTAAACATCCTAAGAATTAATCTTTAATTTTATTTAAGAGTTTATTAAAACTATTGATATTTTTGCTATTAATTATAGCTAAAAAGTTGTGCTTGCATACTATTTAGCGTATACCATCAGTAAAATCAGGTTCAGAAATGGCTTCATGGGTTTTATTGGGAAAATTATGAATGTATACAATGCTCTTGGACAAAGCTGTAGAACCAATGCATGTACAGAAACTAAAACTTTGCTGTGAATAATAAAAAAAAAATATAAAAAAGTAAAAAATAAATAAAAAAATCTCAAAAACTACATATTTGCTCCAACGAAAGAAGAGATACATTTTTGAAACTAGAAACATTGTAGTAAGGAAAATGTAAATAAAGATGCTTTGATTCCCTGTTGTGGGAAGAAGGAGCACCTGTCGAACTTAGTATAAAATTAAAGACATAGAATGTGACATTTGCCTAAGATGTACGATCATGATTGGAGAGCCTATTTAGAGACTTATAATTGGTAATAAAAATTCAGATTAATAAATAAACCGACATTCAATAATAAAAATTTAAGTTTATTATAATTTGAATCTTTAATTATTTAACATTTTACTAAATATACAACCCAAAGGGTATTAAGAATACACATGCAAGAACTACTAATGGCATGAAGATACGAGGAGGTTCTTTGCTACTCTCATCCTGTGGGGAAATAACACAGGGTAAAGTGAACCAAACAAACTAAAATCAATCTCTCCTAAAAACTCGAGAAGAGTAGATAATCAAACAGGAAACCACTAGCTAATAGAATTTAAATTTAAGAGTATGATCGACTGGAGGGTCTCTTCCTAATTCACAGCACCTGACGTCGCAATACGAGTGAGTTAAATGTGAAAACACGGTCCTCGCTCTCGATAGTATCACGGTGAGTGTAGCCCTCGAGTGAAACCCCACTCTGAACTATTTGCTCGTTGTGAATACACTTATGTATAACAAAACACATATCTGGATAACAAGTAAAATTAAAATAAAATGAAAATAAAATACATAATTAGAATAATAATAAATTACAAATATCGAATATATACATTATAGAAAATAATATATAATATGAAATTTCATAAAAATTAAAAAACTATATAATTAGAACTGGCCTTTATAGTAAAAAATGTTCATTAAATATATTTTATTAACTTTAAGCTTAATTTTTTTTCTATATATATATTTATATCCCTATATATATAATATTGTTATTTAATAATTAATTTATAATATAAATATATATAGTAAATTAAAACAATAATGAATAATAATAATACTTAATATATATCTAATATATAATCTCAAGACATCATATATAATATAACTACTATTAGATTAATTTATGACATACACTTATTATTCTCAATCTCTATCTTCAGATCACTTTTTTATAAGGATAATATAGAAGGAATTTGATGAGAGTATTTAATTTATAATTTTATTTATTTATTATTTTTTTTTTTTACATAGTTTTCCATAATTAATCAACCTCTTTACAACTGCATATGACCTAATATACAACAGTATTATTTTCTTATCTTTTGCTGTACGCTACTCTGCTAATACTTAGTATATTTTCTCGATAATCTATTATTACTGATTAAGTCTAATTTAGTGTCTTATTATATCTCACTCATCTTAATGCTTACATCTGAGTATTGTTCCTATTTTACCACATTTCCGATTAGTGCAATCTAGGATGCAATTTGGGTGATACTCATTCCAACAATAATTGTAGTCTACTCACCACTTTGTATTATACTAGTTGACTATCTAGTACGTAATCTTAGCGAGATTATTCTTCGATCTTATGGAAAATTATCAATTTATTTGATCTCGTTTATATGAGGTAGTTAATCACACTGATTAATATTAGCAGTCACTAAATAATCAATTTAATAACTAATAAATGCATAAAAATTATAACTTTAAATCATCACATCATCTTTAATATTTTATAGAGATAATACTATTAAATTCATACAATATAAATATATGTTTAATAAATAATATATAGATGTACACATAAGCGAAAAAAACTAACGTACATATATATTATACTAATAATCATAAATAATAAGAATAATTATCATATAATTCATACAGTGACATATACAAAATATAATTAATATATTTATTCGTATGCTTGAATACTTGTTATGAGAACAATATTATAAACATATATCTCTTAACCTTATTAGTTACACTAACTAAATAATCTAGCACTTTTTATTTAAATAATATTATTAAATATTAATCACCTCATTCAAACTGCCTATTATAGTCTAATTAATAATACCTACAACCCTATTTTAAATTTCATATTTTATACTAATTTACATATCACCTTAATATAAACTATAGTACTATATCTCTTTCACATTTTAATATGTACATCTTTAATTATTATGTATATTATATAATATAAATAACTCACTTATCTACTCATATACTGACGATACATAATAATATATAAATACTTTAATTATATAATTTAATTATATTATATAACCTATATTATAATATATATTATTATAATTTTATATATATATTAATTATTATATTTTTATTATCTATAATATTAAACTAATATTATATATATATACTTATAATTAGTAATAATAATACATATTACAAATTATTATATTATATAGAAATAAAATTATCATTAAAACTAAAAATTTATACTATTACATATCATTTATTTTTAATTATATTTTATTCTTATAATTATATAGATTCATATTATTTACTATGATTATCTGATTCCAATAAAAAGATCCTATTATATATATTATATAACTGAATATAATATTTCGAATATATTCTACTATTCTCTCTTGTGGTCGTACTTCATTAATATTATCACTTAAGTTATTTATTATCAATAATTATTATATTCTCAATTTACTTAGCTTATATTATACTTATTATATATTAATATTTTAATTTATAATTATTATAAGAATATAATTTACTAAAATTAATATTTATCTCATTTTTTCCTCCTGTTTTATTCTTTATTTTAATTTATATATAATCATTTTAATCTCTCTCACAATTGATGATAAGTTGTAATGATGTAATAGATATATATATATATATATGAATGTATATTAATATAAATAAGATTCAGAAATTGAATCTTATGAGATTAAACTTATCTATTTAGGGTTGGGCTAGTAATATAATGGGTATCTAGATTTATATGTATTTTTTGTATATGTTGTTGGTTGACTACAGATCGAACCATGGATTTTGAGATCAAATATATATATGAATAGATAAAAAGTATAAATTTTTCCTTTAGTGCCAGGATACACACGCTATAGGGTTTTTGTAAGATATAAAGAAGATTCCTATATGTCTATCTCTAGACAGTCTCCGACATCATGCCACGTAGGTTACATATAGATATTGGCGATTATGCTCTTGAGGTTAAATGAGTTGTACTTCTCAAACTCGACAATACTGCATTCTCAGTGAATGTGATTATAAGCGATGTAAATTTCTTGAAAGTCTATAACTAATCTCTTTGATCTCTCTTCTAATGGATCTCAGCATCGGTAATTCTATAAGCTCTCAATCTAATGCATTTCTGCTCGGAATAATCTCACATAATATCATCGCATGTCTTGTTTACTAGTATCCTCATAAAGAAGTTCACATAATGTAAATCTCTCTGTCATATATACTCTAGTTCTATGTTTTTTATATTAGTTACATCATATTTATATTACTCAGTTGTGTTTTACGAGTTTAAGTTATTGGGCCCCTTATCTGTATAAGAGAAAGTAATTGTAGACATTAAACATTGTAAAGCAATTAGCTATACTGTAGAAGCTAAAAATGTAGTATGGTGCTAGCGGGTTATGAAGGGCTCATAATAATGCATACTCGTACGGAGATGACGCGTCTTAAGCGATGTTATTGCATAAGTTTCCTGTACAGATATATCCGTACGGCTTCTTAATCAAGGAGGTGGATGGATAGGTCAATGATCTATTAACAATATATTATATTTTATCACTATCTTAATGATAATTATAATATTCGGAGATAAAAATACTAAATATTACTTAATTCTACATATATTTATAGGACGATCTATCAGATATACTAATATATTGGCAACTTATATAACAGTATGCATGAATATTTTGCAATAACAAGAAATTAAGAAAGAAGCATACATCTTGTACATTATATAGTAAATGGCCATTACATTTTTCAGCATAGTGATGATTGTTATATATAATTATATTTGGAGGTGGTTTACGCATACCTAGTTAAGAGACTCTGAGTATATTATTATTAAATTTATATTTTTTATTCTCACTGTAATGAAAGACAATCAAATTATAGAAGTCTATAACATATACTATTTTATAATAATAAATATATATAATAAATGGATTATATATATTAATTATATATTATATTATCACTATATAGATAAGTACTTTCCTTGCTTAATCCATCATTTATATATCATTAATAATATATATAAATTCATAGATATCATATTTAATAATATATATTATATATATTTATTTAAATTTAATTATAATATTATATATATATATATAATATATTATTTATAAATTAATAATTATTATATAAGTGATGTAATATATTATAATATATATTTAGTAATTATATCATTAATATATATTAAATATAATATATAATATTGACGCCGATATAAGGTGACTAATGAAACTGAAGCGTGACTTGCTTTCACGGAAATTCAATGCCCTTACTTACTTCTCGTTCAACTTTATACTGTAAATACTAAAATTATGTTGATTTATTACGTTTCTCAAAATCTGATATTATTTTTTTATTCATATATGTGTTATTTAATATTTTAATACTAATCACTGTTTTAAAATCAATTTCCAATTTAGATAATAAGGAACTCATGTAGAAATATCAAAATCAATTAATATTAACTTAAATAAAATAACAAAATTAATTTAATTGCAATTTGAATAATTAACTTTTTTAAAGCATCTTTACTGTATTCCTGGTTCTCAATACAACCGGGTAATGACGTATATAGCGACTCTGTAGAATATATATATATTCTGTAAATATTATACTATATATTCTATTTTAGAAATAACAAATTTAAACTTATGAAGTAAATAAAAATTTTAATTTATGAATTGCAACAGAATCATGCATTTAGATATTAAAATTAAAAATTACGCATGAAATTATAAATATATGAAAAAAAAATAATAATTAAAAAAATTTTATCAGTTAGTTATTAGCTAATAACAATATTTTTTTATTTATATTCACAAATCGCACTGATTATTGTGCCTACTCAAAGTTTACATTAAATATATAAATATATTTCCTATTTAATTACTTTATCTACTCATATAGTCATATAAAATTAGTTAACGTTCCTATATCGGTTTTATACGTTTTAATTACTATCAATTATTTTACAATTATTATCATTATTTATTTCCATCTTTTTCTTTAATCTTAGTTATAATTTTATTATTTAAATTTAATTCTGTATATATATAGTTATCATAGTCTATAGAAAAATATTTTCTGATTAAATTTTTTTTATATTTTTTTGTACTCATAAAACAAATATATATCATACTAAATATAGGATACTCATTCTATGAACGAACTCTATAGGTCAATATTATCTACTTATAATATATATTATATTATATAATATTATATTAATATAATATATATATTATTTAAATTAATATAATATATTAATTTAATAATATTATATTATATATTTATAAATAATTTGTTAGGCGTCCTGGGGCAGGAGGCGTTTGACTAGACTCCACCTTTAGCAAGTAATACCTTTAAAGCTATGTCTAATCCTTACGGGAATAAAAACTAGCCCTAACTTTATATTTCAGTGAACATACGTATAGCTATTCAACCTTTCAACTCATTACTATCTTAGTTACTATTTTAGTATTCCTTAATGAAAGGTGGTATCATTTATCAACTCACTCTAGCGACTCGCATTGTGTGACTCGCCTGCGTAGAGTTTGTGGTGCGACTTACCGTGTGGTGTGTAGGTGGATGCGCGTTGATTGTGACAACTGAGTGGTACAGGTAGGTAGACGTGCTCGCTCGCAGCGTAGATTGTGCTCCAGATGTTTTGTCTCAGAGTTAGTGCTCGGTGTCGAGTCGCGTGCTGGTAGATGTGTCGCAACACACCATTTGCGTCTGTTGACGTTTCTGGCTTATGAGTCTTGATTCTTATACACTAGAATGCAGTATTTATCAAACGTGCGATTAAATAAGATATAAAAATTTACAATAGTTTTTAATAATACACGGTCGTTTATTACCGGTTATTTATTTTTAATGAGTTTTTTTTATTTCATAATTTTCTTGTAGATCCATTCCTGTATATGTTAGTACAATTATAACTTGATTTTCTAGTGTTTTGAAGCGATGAACTCTCACACCTGAGGGACATGATTATATGGTATATAGATGTCTGATAGGTTAGGACGACAACTTACTCCAAAGTGTTGATTTTTATATGTTGTTGATCACAACTAAGATTCATTTTCTATTACTCAATAACTGTAGCCTGCTACCAATATCAATTACCACTCTCTATCTACGGTACCGATACGGTGGCCGAATAGGTTTTCAGTGCTCGATTTAGTTGCATGCTGCTACGGCTATTGTTTGTCTAACTGGGGTGTATTTGTACAATTTTAGAAAGCAAGAAGTCTTGCTCTAGCGTACTGGCTATAGAAGTAGTCGGTTTCTAAACCTTACTGCATTCGTAAAAGGGAAACACGTAACCTAACCCTCACAATGTCGAGACCCCTTCTACGAGAGAGAAACTTTCCACTTTATCGTGACCATAGCAATGCACGCAATTCAATAAAGATTACATTGCTGCTTCTTTAGCTCTAATGAAGGAGATTTTGGTTCATAATAACTAATGGGAAGTCAGCGATCGACAGAAATATTAAGGATCTTTGATACTTAATAATATTATAATAATAATAATACTTATTAATTAATAATAAATAATAATTAAATAATTAATAAATAATATAATATAATAATAATAATATAAATAATAGATAATGAATATATAATTAATAATAATATATAATAATAATAATAATAAATTAATATATAAATAATAATAAATAATATAATAATAAATAATATAAGTAATAATAAAATAATAATATAAAAATAATAATAAAATAATTAATAATCTAAATATAATTAATAATAATTAAATAATTATAAACTAATAATAATATAATATTAAATATTATTTAATAATAATATTAATAATTAAAATTAAATAATAAATAATAATAATATAATAAATTAATTAATATATTAATAATATAATAATAATAAATAAAAAATATAAAATAATAATATATATGCATTAAATTAATAATTAAATTAAATAATAAATATAAATAATAATAATAATTATAATAATTAATTAATTAAATTACAGAAATTAAAACTACACAAACTTTTAACTAAGAATTAAATAAGCATACTTTAATTGACAGTAGTTATATATAAATAATAATAATAACTATAATATATAAAATAATTAAATAATATACTATAAAAATAATATAAAAATTATGTTCTGTGTCATTTATTATCATAGCTAAGTGTTTTCACCTCACTTGTGTGAGCGTTTTAACGGATTTTCATATTTGAGTCCATATATAATTGGTTGTATGATAAAATTGTTTAATTGTTTTGATGTTTCACAAATTGAAAAACCAGAATTAAAACTTTTTCCACTATTAATAAATATATTTTGAAATTGTTCGTTAGATACAGAGTTATCCTTTCTTGAAAATCCGTATTAACTGTATTAGTCATCAAATACCTTACAGTCTGTACTTCAAGCGTGAAACAGTTTTCAAGCTTATGCTAAAACAATTTATCATTAAACAACGTACAATATAGTATTATATAATTCTTAACCTCTGCCTGGAAACAGGAAAAGGTTTCTTGAGATTGCAGAATTGGGTGGTGTCTCCTTCGTGTCAGTACTGCCTTATCACGCGACTTGCTGCTTTCAACTCGCCATCACGGTTAACCACCATTATTGCTAGTGTTATTTCTTAAATGGTATGGTGCCATCAGAGTGTTAATAAACAACTTGACCTGTGCAGATACGTAGAACTCTGATGATCCTGCTACGCGAGGCCGCATATGGGTGTATGAGGTGTACTAAGACCGGCTTTAATTATTACATAAGTTTCGATTCTTCTCTCTACCATGAGCTGTCACTCTCTTCCTCTACAGATGTTAAAGATGGGCAGATCTCCCATTCCATCTTCTCTTTCTCGTTACTCTTGTTCATCGCTTCATATGCCTCCTAATCTCCTGATCTGTAGTTTTCATAAATTCTATATCTTTGTCGTCTTCTCTCTAATTTCTATTTATCTCTTATCTATATGATTCTCATCCTCATTCTCTACATCATTTCTTCTCATCATAGTTACGTACCTAACTAATCTATTCTTATCTATCAATACTACTCTAAATCATCTTTATTCTATCTACTATCGATCTAATACTTAATCTATCTTATTCCCTGCATAGGGGATAAACTGCCGTTTTAAAAAGGGTTTGTCTCTATTACTAATATCTATATATATATTATTATATATATATCTATATAACTTATCTTATCTCTATTACTATATATATATATCTACTTACTTACTATTACTTCATCTTATTATCTATCTATCTATTAATCTATCTTTCTATCTATCTTCTATCTATCATATCTATCTATTCTTATCTATCTATCTATTCATATCTATCTATCTATATATATATTATCTTATCTACATCTTCATCTCTCTCACTCTATCTATCTATCTATCTATATCTATCTATCTATCTATCTATCTATCTATCTATCTATCTATCTATCTTACTATATCTTATTATATATCTTTAAATTCTATAATTTAAATATATCTATTTATCTATATTACTGTCTAATTTATATATATCTAATTACTATAGCTCTTCTCTCTTCTCATCTACTCTCTCTCTCTCTATTCTATCTATCCTCAATATATCTACTCCATATCTCTATATATTCATCTATCTTACTATCTCTCTCATATATATCTCACTCTATATATCTTAGTATTATACTATATCTCTTCTATCAGTCATCTCTATCTGTCTTAAAATATTACTATACTCTCTCTCATCTTCTAATACTATCTATATATTATTTTATAGTATTCTGATATTAGATCTTACTATCATTAGTCTCTCTATCTCTCTATTCTACCAAACATTTTCTCTATATTATTGTCTCTCTCCTCTATCTATCTCTCTCTCCTATATCATATGAAGAAGGGCTCGTGTTAATATATACGGCTACGTACTCCTTTCCTACCCAAAATTCTCAAATCTCACTTTTCTCATGCTACAACACATCTCTGATGAGCCCAGATTGACACTAACTAGTAACGATCAATCTTACTAATGTACATAACCTATGAAAGTCTGGATAAAAACTCTTTCCTAATTATCCATGTATCCTACTATACAACCATATCTTTGGGGACTGCAGCACACTTTCAATCCAGTCAATCTGGCTATGTCCACCTTTACAAGTCCACCTTACTTATAACATCCATTCATAATTTCATAACCCACCATTAGCACATATATATATATATATATTATATATAATATTTATTATATCTATATATATATATATATATATATTATATATATATATATATATATATAATATATATATATAATAATAATAATTATAATATATTATATATATATATTATATATTATAATAATATATATATATTATTTAATATAATATATATTATATATAAAATATATATGACTCTAATTTAATTATTATGTATATTATATAATTCATTATATTATAAATATATAATATATATTATATATATAATTATATATATTATATATATATATATATATATATATTATAAATATTATTTAATTATATATATATATAATAATATTATATATATATAATATAATATATATTATATTATATATATATAATATATATATATATATATATATATATATATTAATATTATAATATTAATATATATAATATTATAATTATATATATATATACCACATATATATATTATATATATATTAATATTATATTATATATATATATATTAATATAGTATATATATTAGATATATAATATATAATATAATATATAATAATAATATATATATATATATTATATATATTAATTTATATTATATATTAATCATATATTATATAATTAATATATATATAATATTATTATATATTAATATAATATTATATATATATTAATATATATATAATATATCTATATATATATATATTTATTATTAATTATATATATATATAATATATATATTAATATATATATAATATAATAATATTATATATAATATATATATTAATATTAAGGCATTGTTACCTGATAATGATATATCTTCAGGGTATGGTATCGGATATCGGTAGTATCGCCATTTTATTAGATCTGTTAAATATCTATAATTAAGAGTTATGGATATCGTATTAATAAATGGTCACGATATAACTTATATATGATATTAGCCACGATACTTTCTTACTTTTTTAGTGAAGAATTATGATAAGAACTTTAGATTTCAATAATTATAAATAATATATCTAGTTTCGATATATAAAATAATTTATTATATAAAGTTATGTTTTTTTTTTCCCTAGATTTCCTTTTTAACCTTCGAATTTTAGCGTTTCTTCTATGCAACTTTTATTGGTCTTTAAGCTTAAAATTATTTATATACCTTAATATGGTAAGCATGAATATATATCATATATATTTATATTAATATTTATTACTAAGATTTATATATATTTTATATATTTTATATATAAATTAATAGTTATTTTTTTTATTTGTACGCTAATTTTTTCCGTGAGGCGTGTGTATGGTGGAGTTTTACGATTTATTATACTTTCATGGGATCTTCATTTTAATTTATAGATATTTTAGCTGTAAATTATAGGGTGTTAATCTGTTTTTAATAATTTCGGTTTTATTAAGCGTACAGAATAATTTATTTCACTCATTCTCTACTTTAGATGATTTGTCTATTTGTTTTACTGTATTTTATTTATTTATTTTTTTTATTCTTGTATTTGTATACTGAGTATGTTTTATTATTGTGGTGTAGTTTATGTATATGAGGGTTGAATCTGTTGTGCGTTTTAGCGTGTGGCGACTGTCTGTGTGGTGTGCTAGGTTGATTTGGAAGTATGTATGATAGCGCATGATTTTTCTTATAGTTGGTTGTTGTATTTCTTTGTACTTCTATAATCAATCTTAATTCGAGGCTTCACTCTAACTCTGACATCCATGGTGATGTAATTCTAACGATCTACAACTCCTTTTATTAGAGATCTGTGACGGACAATGGATAAAGAATCTATTCAACTATACAATCGTTAATATATAATCTATAATATATTTTATCCTTGGTTCCGTTTGAAGGGTGGAAGTATAGTGACCTATCGTAAATGTTATATAAACATCGTCTTTTTAATAACGACGTCTCGAGAATCCTTCGAGGAATTCTATATTATTTCTTTTGTTCTTGTTTACTTTTAAAATCTTATTTTTTCTCTTCACTACTTATATCACATGGAATGAAATAACCTTCTTAATGCTTCTGCTCACCTAACGGGTTTTTATTAACACTAACAGAAAGATCTCCGTTCAATAAAATATATATATAGAGTGTGAGCAACTACTTACTTACCGGAGACTGAGTGTGAGGAGTCGGGGTTCTTCGACCTCTTCTTATTTAATACCTGAGGTTCCCTATTTAGGCGGATTTTCAATGTAGGCGGAAAAACCTGGAATTGTGGTGGTTCGCTCTCCGCTTACTTATTATCTTAGTTGGGGAGGACAGCCGACACCTATCTCAGAGTATTCTCAAGCGATCTGGAGCAACTTGGATTAAACTACGGCAGCGAGTCTTCTCTGTGCGAGATTCTCTCTCTCGAACGCACATCTTGACCTATTTGTTTCTACGAGAGTAGTGTTATTTGGGTGTCTACTCGTGGGTCTATCCTCCAACTGACCACTTACCCACCTTGCTTACCTGATGGTATTGAAGACTACAGCTTTCATATCACTTATCTTTACACTAATTTCTCTCAACAGCTCCATCCTGCCCGCTCGCTGCGTTTCCTTTCTCTCGCGGCTAACGGTTTGATCCGGGCGAAGAGCGGATTTGCGCTTGCTTCTAACGCTAACTCTTTAATTATATACGTGTACTGTTTTGATTATCTTAGAACGCTTCAGATCTTGTTTTTATATTGTGCTCGATGATGTGGTGGACTTGTATACATTTTTTTGTTGGGAATAATGGCAAGGTAGCATCTTCCTTTTTATGGTACTAATATCTTATACTCATTCATGGTCTCGTTTCTCCGTCATTGAGATTATGCCATGAGATTTCGGTTAGAGAAATGCTGGTTTTTCTGTGTGTGTGGATAAGATTGTATTTCTCACTCATATCACTCTTGTCTATAGTATTTCATTTACATAGTACTTAGAAATCGTTTGCATAGATACTCTTCTGATATCTATCTAAATATGTCGCGTTACGTTCTCCTTTAATTCGATTATATATTGTCTGAACACTTTCTTGCTTGTTTCTCTACATACGATAAAATCTCTCTGGCTTTATCATTGCATAAAACATACTATAGACAAGCTTCTGGCTAAGTATTTTCTTTCTACATCATGACTTTGATGAATTCTGTTGTTTAATTACTTCGGTTTTTTTTTTTCCTGCCATACTATGAAGTGAGATATCCAGGTGTTGTAGACCCTCTTTTAGATATTTTCATATTTTCTTTGTACATAATTCTATATATTACTCTGGAATAATATTTCATATTACCTTCTTCGCTTCTGACTTCTGTCATCACTATGATACTATAACATATAATTCGGTGTCATGAGCACTGTATATCTATAGACGTTATTTAGGAGGCGTGGTTGCCCGGATGGCATTCCACGTCATATCGTGAGGTTTTTGAATACAGTGGTGCTCAGTTTTCACCGTCGCTAGACCCCACCTCGTTCAACTATATTTCTCTATGCCTCAAATACTAGTGATTTCCGCTCAGTGTTTGGAAAGCGCGCAATATGTCAACCTATTATAAAATTCATGTTTCTTCTCAGCCTTTACTACTTACTAGCGGATTTATCATTAATCGGCTCAATGAACATTTATATTCATGCTTCTAAGTTTCTTTGAAACCTCGTCTCATACTTTAATACACTTCAAAACAAAAAAAAAGCTTCACATACATGATCGGGTGGGAAAAGTTTCCTGTTATATACTTATCACGAGATATTACAGATACGGCATTTGCGGGTGCTCTAGGATCTACTGGACATATACTTATCCTATTTAATAGATTTATGGTTTTCCTCGACCCTCATTATAGAACTTACGTGAGATTAATTGATGTGGTGAGCGCTTGACTATATCCAAGCAACTGACCGTGATAGTATGGCTACGCACATTCACAAATAGCTATACTTACCAAGTCCTTCTTTGGGTTTCCTTTCATATACTCTTTGCTTACTTATGTTCTAGCTTTATCTTTCAAATCGACTCATAAATGTCTGGCTGTTGTTAGATTGAGGGATTATTCTTTTCTGTCATAGTTAGGTGTTCCTCAGGGTTTGTTTTATCTCCTACTCCTCATTAAATGACCTCATCAATAAATGATCTTCTCACTGCACATCTATAAAACTACTATATAAATATATGCTCATGAATTGATCTATCATTATTATTCATAACCAATCAATTCCTGCTTTAGTTCTCTTGGAGTACTAAAGACTGTAACTTCTTCGTGTCATTATATGCTTGCCGAAGCAAATAGTCATGCTCTTCTGATTAATATCTTGGAGATATAAGATTATTTCTAAGCTGTGAGGTCCGTCTCAAGCTTGTGAAATTTAATTCTTTAAACAACCCAACTTCTACAAATCTCTCTCTCTAAGACACTTACTTTCTATCTTTCGACGGTTCTCTCTTCTAGTTTTCACAATGGTAAACTGATATCTGGCCTTAATAATATGCCAATATAAATTCCATATGATAATACGTAAAGCAATTACTAGGCTGAGCTCTTAAGAAACTGGAGCTCTGTTTAGAGTGCGAGACTTTTTTTCCTCTTTCTACAGTTCTTCAACCTTATAACGGTTCTCAACCGCTTGTAATGGAGAGCTCTCATATTGTGGGGGGTGGTGGGCTTCTGGTTTCATTCCAGGCTTTTTGGATAGGTAGTTTAAGAGTCAAAGTGCAAAAAGACTTAATATATAACTATCAAGATACTTTCTCTTAGTTTCACCAACCTTTGTAACTCTAAACAAAGAAGGGAATATGTGGCGGTCTTTTCGATTTCTGTGTGTCTATAGTCTGGTAGAGCAAGTGAATCGAGTGTGAGGGAACTTATCGACATCGCGTACCACCACCTTTACGGACGCCTAATAGGCACAAGGGATGGGGGATGATGGGCACAGATGAGGTTTTTGTGAATAGTTTGGTGAGTCAAATTGAGCTACTCTAGGCCAAACACATTGGCCACTTACAAAATACTTTCTTTTGAGCTGTCTCACATCTGTACTGCTGCGAATTCTCTTCCTCATCATCTGTGTTTCCTACTTAATTCAGGATTGTTCTTCACTTTTTTAAAAGCGCCAAGCGTAGCGATAGCTGAATGCTACATTCTGGCGCGAAAAGTTCATGATTAAGATGGATTTTTGAAGCGTGTTCCATATGACACCACTCCTTGAAGTTAGGGTCTTGTTTCCCGTTTGAGCTGGTCGTTTGACATAGTGTAAAAAATACATAAATATTCTAAGAGAGGTTCTATCATGAAGGACCTTCGCTTAAAGCTAAGCTGATACCACCACAGAATGGCACCCCTCCGACGGTGAAACCATACTTCTAGAATGCATTTTAAATAGTCAAAACATGGCTAAAGGGGAAGCTTGACTACGCCTTGGGACACGCACAAAATAATAAAATAAAAAGTAGAGGACATAGATTTTGGTATATAAACAGCTTAATCTGCAACCCTGGCTCATCGTAGCACTGATAGATGAACTGAGTTTGATGTGCTTTTCAAGCATAAACTTATAGACCTTACCTGAAGATGAGGATCTTTCGGATATTGATTAGACTTGTGAAGTATCATGGGCCGAACCATTGCACTTTGCATCTCATTCATCTCTTGGTCATCAGGAATAGAAAAATAGGTGAGAACTTCATCTAATACTGAAGAGAGAGTTCACTCAGGAGCAAAGTACATTCAAATTTTGCAGTCTGTGAAGAGGAGATGAGGGGCTTACGAAAACATGGAGATGCTGCTACAGAAGAGAATCTTCATAGCGGTAGCATGAAAAATGGGGCCACAATGTTGTTTTTTGCATAATTTATCAGTGCTCTTTGAGGATCAAATAATATATCCGAGAGCACCGAGAGGGAGAGAAGATCGCATTCAGAGCAGTCGAGATGAAGAGGAGGCACGTAGTGTGTAATAGAGTGTAGGTGTAGGAGAAGGAGATGATAAACACAGCCGAGAAGAGAGCAAAAAGAGAGACAGAGATCGTACGCATCGCACAATAAGCTAAGTGGAAGCTTAATGTTTTTGGCATCATAATTTGGATGGAATTTTTGAATTTGGAGAGAGATGTATGTGGTATTTTCATGCCTTCGAAATGCTGCTGCAATTTTTGTTAAGATATATACTAATTTGATGGTCAATGTTGATTGTTAATATTGTTCTTTGGTGTATAATTTTAATTGGTAATTTAGTTTGTCCTCTGTCCGTATCTCTCCTTTCTTATTCATTATTTTTATTCTTTTATTGTTTATACAGCTAGTTATAAGAATCGTTGTGCAATTTTGTAAATCATAGATTCAACACATAAAAGAGTGAGGTTGTTAATATTTACTTGAAATGTGATATGGAATATTTGTGTTTTAAAGTGATATCTTTATAAACAAACGCCAACCATAGATGTTTAATATAAATAATTCATATTTGTCAATTATTAATTTTAATAAATAAAGGTCCTATTTTTTAAGTTTATATAATTAAATATAGTCTACCATAAATATAATATGCGAAATTATATAGAAAAATGACATTCAAAGTATTGGTGTTGTACAGGGAATGCAATTTGAGTTGCCTTAGCAATGCACCAATTGTTCTCAGTCTTATTACTAGAGGTGTAGTTGTAAGTTGTAAAATATTATAATTAAAGTATAGGTATCCGAGGATAGTCATGTATCCAGGCAACTATAATAAATAATGTAGGTATATCGGTTCCGGCTATCGGCCTCTTTTCTGGTACTGGTAAATAAATTCTAATTATATATTTAATTTAATATTTAATATTTCATATTATTATACTATTATTCGTTATATATATAATTAATATATTAATAATTAATAATATATATATAATATATATTAATTAATAAATATATATATATATTAAATATATATTATATATTATAATATATATATTATTTATATATAATCTATATTAAATTATATATATTATATAATTATATAATATATATATATATATCCTTCGAAAGTGATGCGTGGCAGACGCGAAGTTTCTGACGCTGATTTCAAGCTCGCAGTTTGCCTTGGTCACTAAAATGGTACATGTTCAACTAGATTTCAATATTGACATTTGCATATATAAATCTAATCAGACAAAAAAAAATATTTGTAATATGCTTCAACTATTAATTTCCATCAGAAATTTTGTTCCATCTACAAATGCAAAATTTGTAATAGTCTTTTCGAAATGAGTTTATTTTAAACCGGACTTTTTTAATTCTAAAAATAAAAAATAAATTCAATTACTACCAACCAATTTTTTTTTTTTTTTTTTTAACCCAGACGTTATCTTATGTTTTACTCTTCCTTGAAGTTTTTATTTCACTATTCTTCCACTTAACATTCAACACTCCATGCTATGATTATTTTCTTATCCTGGTATCTTTCTCAATGAAATCTCTTCTATAACTCACTTATTACTAATTCTGTCTTAATAAAAAAAATTCTTGACCTGCAATATGATTACGCAAGTTTCTCCAAACAACATTTCCGTTCACTTGCTTTAATTTTAAATTTAATAAATTTTGATTTCCTCAAAAAAAAATTTGGGAAGGCTGTAACCCCTCAGCTAACCTCCACCCTCATGCGTACGCTACGTTAATCTGTATGCATTACAGACCAGCTAATCAAAAAATTTGTACAACATATATGCTACACCCTTTTACCCATAATATTTTAGGTTTCGCTCTTTATCTTAAACACTTAAAATATAAAATCTCACCCACCCATCAAATTAAAAAACTAATTTTTTGGAATGAGGAAAAAAAACTATGCAACAATAAAAATTCTTTTAATATATTAAAAACAATGTTATATTATATGTCCTAAAAGATGTTTTATATAACCTTAATACAAATTAACGTTCAAAATGATATATTCAACACCGCAAGTATGAAAAACTGGAATGAAAGGTAAGATGATCTTCTTGAACTTTGAAATGTAGCTTTATGCTCTAGTGTACTTTCCCCATATGTGAAGCATAAAAACTGTAGCTATAAATACAAGAGATCCTACTAATACTGGCAATGGTCCTCTGAAAGGAAAAGAAAAAGAAAAAAATAATATATATATATATATATATTATAATATATATATATAGCAGTAATAGTTACCCTTATATAAGGGTTAAGGGAAAAAAAGGGGAACTGTTGAAAATTTATAGGGGAATAAAATTTACTGAAGTTGTTTGTAGGGAAGGTATATGCTGGTATTTTGGTCGAAAGAGTGCGTCGAGTGATATGAGGACTGATTGGTAAAGAAAAGGTGCGTTTAGGAGTGGTTAGAGGGATGTGTGGATCAAAATCTTTACATTGAAACAACAAATGATTAGATTGAAAAATGAAGGAGAAGAAGAATAAATTGTATTTAGGTTTTATGGATTTGCAACAGGCATATGATAGAGTTTAATAGGGAAGCGTATGGCAGGTGGTTAGTGATTATATGGTGTTGGTGGGTAGGTTTCTGAATGAATCAAAAGTAATATTATGACGATAGTGAAGCGTGATGTGTAAGAATAAATGGTGTCAATTTGGATTGTTTAGAATTAATAGCGGAGTAAGACAGGGTTGTGTTATGGTTCCTTGGTTAGTCAACTTGTATATGGATGGGTTGTTATGAAAGAATTCGAGGTACGTGGGGATGGCAGGAAATGGGTGTTAGAATAGAATGATGGAGATTGAGTGGAGGGTGCCCTACCTATTATATGCGGATGATTTGGTTTAATGTGGTGTGTGGCGGATCTGAAGAGAGGTTGAGAGGCTTGGTAAAGAAATTTGGCAGGGTGTGTAAAAGGAGGGGCTTGAAAGTTAAAACGTGGAATAAGAGTAAGTATTGGTTGTGGTAAGTGAGAGACACTTCCTCAGGTGTGTGAAGTTATGTAGATTGGTGAGCAGCTGCGAACAAGTGTCTGAGTTTAAAATTTAGGGTATATGTTGGATGAGAAGGAAAGGGACGATGCAGAGTGTAGTAGGAAAGTTCTGTGAATGGCAGGAATGTGGCTGGTTCAATTTAATCATTGTTGAATGTAAAGGGACTAAGTCTGAGTGTTGCTAGGGTCTTACATGAGGGTATGTTTGTTACCTGTTATATAGTATGGTAGTGAGACTATGATCTGGAATAAGAAGTATAGATCTAAAGTTCAATGTGTCAGATTTCGTCAAATTAGGGGTTGCTAAGGTGTGAGAAGAATTAATAAAGTGAGGAATGAACTATTAGAGAAGTGGTGTGGTGTTAAGAAAGGGGGTAAATGAGAGAATAAATGAAAGTATGTGAGATGGTTTGGTTCATGTGGAAAGGATGAGATGATTAGTCGGTTGGTTAAGCGGATGTATAGTGGTGAGTGTGTTAGGAACCGACCGGCTGGGAGGCCGCGAGAGAAAGTGGATTGAGTCGGTGAACGAATGTCTGAAGGAGAGAATGTTGGTTTGGCAGTAGGCAGAGAGGTAAGGCGGCATTGATAGGGAGAGAGTGGGCGGGGTTTGTAATGGGGGCATTGTGTTGTGGCCCAACTGGGGCCAGGGGATGAACCCTTGATTGCAGCTTTAGTGTGAGGGATCCGTCGCAGTCCCATGAAGCTCTAGGATGGTTTTCTGACTGCGTGAGACGAGTTCTCACTAATTTAATGGTACAGAGGGGGCGGTAAGGCTGGGGCTTTCTTTTCGACATTGTTCATATTCTCCTACTACTTTTCTTTATCCGGTGTGTACTGCGCGCACCTAATCCCCAGTCTTGGGAAAAAAGAGAGGTGGCTAAGATAAGAAATATATATATATATAATATATATATATTATATATATATATATATATATAATATATATATATATATATATATATAATATATATATATTATAATTATATATTAATATATATTATATATTATATATATATAAATATAAATATATATATATATATTATAATTATTATATTAATATATATATATATATATATAATATATTTATAATATATATTATATTATATATATATATATATAATATAATATATATATAATATATATATTTTTTGACATTGTAAATCTTTAAAGGAATTACTATTAAAAGATATTTATATATATATATATATATATATATATATTATATATATAATAATATATATATATATATATTATAATATATATAATATATAATATATATATATTATAATATATAATAAATATATATATATATATATATATATATTATTTATATATATATATATTATAAAATTATTATATATATAAATACTTTTTATAAATATATATATATTATTTACATATATTAGAATTTAAGTAATATAATAAATACCTAATTACAGTAGTTAGTTAATTTGTAAGTTACTATTATATATACCGGTTTATATATCCACAAAACAATTTTACAAACAAACAAGCATGCATGCTATCAGAAACACTGGACATGGAGGCTTGCTTTTTTGTATTGATGAAGCAGCAAGTTAGTACAAAAAAGTTGCCAATTAATGTTTTATACGCTGAACACGTTCCTTTTTTTCACTTTTATTTGTCAAGAATAAATATAGGACCTACAGCAATATTAAAAGTGGATTTTTCAGATAGAGCCTATATTAAGGTTCACCGCAATTTGGGCCCATTTTTTGGTGGCACTAAATATAGTTTCACCGCAGGGAATGGGATAATATATGGCAAAATATGACGTAAATCAGTAAGTTAATAGAGCATGGAATGGAATTGCTTGGGGGCATAATGTTCGCGCTTCTGCTTTAATGTTTTACTGCTTTAGGGTCAATAAATTACATATTTTTAATAAAAATATTTTAAAAAATTAGCAAAAACATGTTTTAAATCTTTTTTTAATAAAATAAATAAAATTTTATAGATAAAAAGTTTTAAAATAACTTTTTTTTTTTAAAAAAAAAAAATAAGAATTTTAAAAAAGTTTTAAAATAATTTTTTTAAATAAATAAAGATAAAAAATATAAAGTTTTATAATAAATTTTTAAACACAAATGAAAAATAAAAATATAATGTTTTAAAATAAATTTTTAAAAATAAAAAAAAAATTTGAAAATACAAATGTAAAGGAAAAATAATAGAAACTTAAATGAAACTATAAAAGAAAACGTAATGTTAATATTTAATATGCGAGAAATACAAATGTTCAAGCCGTCAAAATAAAAATATACTAAAACATAAATGTTGGTCAACGAAGTTTAGAAAAGGGAACACAAATGCATGACGTTTTAGAAATAACAATCATGTAAACTGAAAGGATATATTAGATTTAGTTAGATAATATACTAAGTAAAGTGTGTGTATGTATGTGTAATAGTTTATATACAGCATACAGAAGAATACGAGTTACTTATAGAAGTGAAAACCAGTACATGTTAGAATCGTCATATACTCAGCTTCAGGTGATGTTAGTTTAAATGTGTTTGTGCATAGAAAATAATAAGAAGTCTGGCTGTAACATTTAAGTATGCACTGATGTTGAGGAGAGAGAGGCGTATTAAGATCTCAAAAACAACAATTTAAACCTTTACCTAACTTAAGAGCTATAGCATGAAACATAGAATATGTATGGTGATATATGAGTATATAAGAGAGAGGAGATATATATTATAATATAATATAATTATAGAGATATGATAGGAGATAAGATGAAGATGTGAGAGAGAGAGATAGAGAGAATGATAAGAAAAGATAAGAGAGAGAGAGGTGAAGAGAATAAGTATTGAACTGAGTATGAGAGTGAGGATAGAGATGTCGTAATAATGATGAGCAGAGATGAGTATGAGAGTATGTACACTAATTAATAAGTTATACGAGACAAGATAGTATGTTGAACCAGGTTTCGCTACACAAATGTAAAGTAATATATTTAATCCGGTTAGGTTATGGTAGATTAGGTTAGTCAGAATCGAAAATACTTAGAGAGGTAGAACGAATAATTTGTACTAAGTTTACATATTATTTTGTATATTAGTCCAACATTGATGATTCTAAGTTGGGTCCCAACAAGGAGTCTCCTCTGAAAATTTAAATCTTTCCGCTTTTTACTCATATATATAATATATATTATTATAATAAATATTAATATAATACTAAATAAATATATATATATATATAATAATAATATAATTATATTTATATATATATATTATATAATATATATTATATATATATTTAATATATATATATTATATATATATAATAAATAGGAAATCACAATAAATTATAATATAATTCTAGTAGTTATATATAAATGGTTTCCTCGATTTACAATTCATAATATTATTATTAATTATTATAATTAAATATTTATTAATATATATTATATATATATATATTATTATTATTATATATTTAATATATATTATATATAATTATATATATATATTATATATATATTATATATATATTAATATATAATATAATTATTATAATAATTATAATATTATATAATAATATATATATATATATATATATATTTATTATATATATATATATTAATTAATATATATTATATAATATATATATTATATGATTATTAATATTATATTTAATATATTATATATATATAACATATAATTAATTTATAGACTCATATTAGAAGTAATATATGTACAATTGGATTCGATAATTAAAAAATTTCTGGTAAAAGTAATGAAGATAATAGTAGTATTAGTATATATATAGATAGAGAGTCGTATATATATATATGTATTGTGCAACATTGGGTTGTTGTTGAAGTGATCGTTTAAATAATTAATAGCTGAATTCATCTTACGGGTAAAACATTTTATGTGGTGAACCCCGATTTTGGAGGCTGCCGGTCCACATCTCATATAGGTGCCTTCAAATTAATTTCTGATTCTTTTGGAATCTCTATCATCCTTTGTAATCAATCCTTCATCCTCTTCTTCCCTTATGTACTCTGCGCTTTTTTTCTGCTAAGAACTTTGTTCTTATCGTCTGTTTTATTGGTATATCTACTCTTCTAGGAGGTTCTCAAGCGCGCGATCTCCTAATAGCTTCTCGAAACCTCCTCCAAATCAACTATCTACGTCGTTGCAAACAAATACGTCGACACCAATATTGTATTATTTTACATATCTTTACTAACTCAGCACCTCACCAGGACTAGCTCCTGGATCCGGCACTGGCTCCGATAATGGCTCATTTGCTCAGACACATGAGACGTTTTTTCATTCCTTCTTCTTGTTCCATCTTCCTCGGCAACGCACTCTGTGGTTTTCTTCTTGCTCCGTCTTTCCAGCTCCAGTCTCCGGGTCTACAACCTTGCTTGACTCAGTTATTGGCTCCATTGTATACTCCTCACGATACATGTAAACTCGTATTTATTTCTGTTCTTCTCATTTTCGATTTCCTCCGTCTTCCATCCTGGTGCTATATTCTCTCTCTTTGTCTCACGCAACTCTTTGTCTTTTTCTTTTCTTTTCAGTTGGGAAACCACACATGTGTGGCCCCGACATCTTTGAGGTTTCTGAAACCCCAAAATCGGAATCTATACTCAAATTCAAACGAAGGCAAGCTATTATAGAAGACCACCATATTTTGAGGCCAGTATGGTTTGTGAAGCAGAGCAATTTCCACTCTGACTTCCAGATTCGGCTCTGGGAGATATAGAGGTGCTACAGACTCAGGATGCGATCCGGCATATTGTGGGTTTCAAGACCATACGCGAGCAGCACGGGTTTTCCTCTGCCAGCTGCGTGAATTCATGACCCACCCTGCTACTGTCACTCATTGTGAGTTTTTGAATTTAACGACTATATCTCTACTCGTGGCATTTCTATCAGAGTTTGGTGTCCAGTCCACATCCCTCTTACCTTGGGAATGACAGCGGGCTCTGTGAAAAGCCTTGAGATCGAGAGGAGATGCTCCTGGCGAGCCAAGGCGACAACCACTCGCCTTTATCATATGCGCGGGTTTGCAATTTTGACGGCCGAGGATAGTAGCTCACTTAAATTAAAAAAGAGCTCCCTTTATAAACTTGACGGGTAAGGAAAGAAAATATGAGCTTCGTGGACTGATCTATGAGAAAGTCCATTCTATCCAACCAGAAAAATACAAAAAATACATCAACACTCTTAATATTAAAAGTCTGCGGTCAATGATCTTGCATCTGTCGTGTATAAAAGCTTCTCTTTCCTTTCAAATCTACGAATGAATAATATATAAAATAATAATATTACTAACTAATACATAATAATAATAATTATATAATAATAATAATAATACTCAATAATAATACAATATATACTCTTATTGTATAAGAATAGAGTAGAGTAAATAAAATCATATAATATATAAATATAATAATAAATAAAGTTAAATGATAATCTTAATATATTATCCATGAATGTAATTGAGTTGTGTGTGAGATCAAAGTACTAAGACAAACGTAGAAGACGATCCTTAAAATATCTATATCTTTTGAAGTACCAGATGTTGAAAAGACACTCAGATATGAACTGTAGATAACTATATAGACGTCATAACGCTGTTTCCGAGAATTGATCACCTATATAGTAAATGTATATAAAACACTTATAGGAACCAATCAAGATACTCAAACTCTTATTTGGAAGTGCTACTACAACCTCCTTGAAGTTCACTAGCATGTTTATATATCCAAAAGTAACTAGAATACGGTCGGTGTGTCCATGACCTATTATAATAATACAAATGATATAGGTTTATTGTGTTTCCACATATTTCTCCTTATAATCCTGTGTTAATACTGAAGTTCGCTCTTCAAAATGTTCGTAAATCAATATGATGTAAAAAATGTTTGGACGTTTCAGCCACGTTTCGAAACTGACTCTAACTCCACAAGTGTTCTATCTTCCAATGAGTGTCTCTCGAGAATTTTACGATTATCCCTCTCACAGAGAGAATTATCCCTGCTAGTCTGAGCCATCCGCTGTACTATGCTAGCCCTCTCTCATATAACCTCGCATTCTTCCCTTCTTTCTCTTCTCTCAGATTGCTTCAATCTCTCTCTCTCTCTCGTACATACGCACAACCTACCATATCACATCCACCATCTCCTCCCGTCATCGTCTCACACATCGTACTCATCTCTCTATCCTGCCATCATCCTCATCTCTCCACACTCATACATATCTCCTCTCTACCTCTACACTCTCTACCTCCTCCTAACTACTACACAACATCACCTACACTCATCCATACTCTCTCCCTCAATACTCACTATGCTCATCTCTTACTCTCTCTCTATGTATTATTTAATTGATATAAATAATGGTAGTGTGATTGACTTGAGTATCGTATTGAGTGAGTAATAGATCTATAATGTAATTAGTATAGTATACTTATTACTAAGTTTAATTCTCAATTTTTCACATTGTACCTTTTATTATTATTAATTAGTGATTGATAATAAAAATGTTTTAGTCAAGCACATTTAAATTAAATATAGTTAATTATATAAATCATAATTGAATATTTGAATATATTTAATTCATTAACGTGTGTATGGTTAATAGTTAATTGAGTCAAGTAGAATATATATATATATATATATAATATTACTAATATATTATTTCATTATAATTTATTTTAACTAATTACACCAAATATATTATTAATACTTGTATATTAAAGTGTCATATTATTACCATTATATTTATTATAATATCATAAACCATATTAATATTATTATCTATATAATTTTATATATTTTATTATAATAACACACACACTCCATATATATTATATAATAACCACTTTTCATATACTTTACTTCATTTATTTAATAGTAATTGGTAATAATATATATATTATATATATTATATTTAAGGTATATAATATACAATATTATAATTTCATATTATTTATATTATATTACTACTATACTTATAATATATATTTATATATAATATCTAATATATATATATATATATATAAATATTAATTATATATTATTATATTATTATATAATATATTAATTTATATATTAATAATATTTATAATTGTATATTATATATATCTATATATACCTATATACTTATAATATATATTTATTATATACCTCACCTTAATGTTAGGTTTACATCAATGATCCAAAAACCATTCATATATTTAATTATATTATATATTAATATATATTATATAAATGCATTAGTATAGTATTTTATTAATTAACTATTATATCATTTATGGATATAGTATAACGAACTACTGAAAAAGTTGTAACCTCTAATATTAATATAGTTATTAATATATTATGTTATAATATATTATTATAATATATATTATTATATTGATATATATTATATTTATTAACTCATATATTTATTACCAATTTATTATAATTATATTATGTTAACTAACTCTATATAACTTTATTCTCCTTAATAATTAACTTAATATGTTGGTGTAATATAATTATATAGTATATATTAATATTATTAATATATGATATGATATATATATTAACCTATAATATAATTAATATTATAGTATATATAATAATATATATATATATAATATATAAAGATATACTTATATATCTATATATATTTATATTTATATACTACCTTATATATATATATTATACCTATATATACTTTAATTATTCTTATTATATTCGCATTAATGTAAGTTATATATATAATTTAACTAATTATATTTATAATTATTACTTAAAATACTTTATTATAAACCTCTGTGAAATTTCTGCTTATGTCTGGCTTCGTTAAGTGTATAATATATATATATTAATATCCTATATTATAATATAATATATTACTATATTATATTAATACTTATCTACCTTATTATATAATATTAATCATACTTATACTTTAATCTATTAATGTATTAATATTATATATTATGATGAGGCATTAGTATTATTTATAATACTAATATCATTTATATATATATTATATTACACTAAAAGTCATTATGCAATTAATCTACTTATATAATGTAGTTGGTATATATATATTAATAAGTATTAATATATTAATTATATATATATACCATATTATTACATTATATAATTTAATACTTAAATTATATAATACTATTTATTATATATACTACACTATCTATAATTATAGTTGTAATATAGTATAGTATATATTAATATATATAATCTATATATAACTATAATAATATATGTATATATATAATTACTATACCACAATAAAATTACCTATACATTATTATGTATAAATTTATGTAATATAAGTAATATAT
>JABUQX010006795.1:0-2500 GCA_015478945.1 Trachelipus rathkii
GTCATCTGTGACATCGTCTCTTGATGAAATCAGAGGTGACAGCTTGAGTGGTTATAATAGAATAGATGTGGCTTTCACTGCATCTGGTAATGTTAAAAGTATTGATGTACGCAACTATTGGAAACCCAATTATGCTGACACATTCATGCGTACGTGTATAGGTTTCACTGTTCAGACATCTGCAAATATAATGGCTTTGTTTGATATGAAAAACGACTTAAAGTATCATCTTAAAGTTGTAGCCGTACTCGAGGACTTAATTCATATAGCTCATGGTGTAATCTACGATATTTACACCGAAACATATGGATTCCCGTATAATGCAGTATACAGAAATGCCTTAATAACTATCAATCAGGATACGTTTACTTCTCGCTCTGGTGGGAGCGAGTGAGTGCTATTGAACCGAAATATGCAGAAAAATGGTTTAGTGCAGCAAGTTGTATTTATGCTTACATCCTTTCGGATGGTGTTGAATCTCTGGAGAAACATATAGAACTTGCTCAATTTATACAGAATCCTATGTCACTCTAATTAGATGGATTAATATATTTAAAATAAAAACTTATATGTATGAATGTATTTATTTATTTAATGTTCTTTTTATTGGAAATTATATGTTATACACATGAAAACTTGTTTTAATGTCCCCTTATGTACGCTTTGTTGTTTAAGATGTAGGGCTATATATATATATATATATATATATATATATATATATATATATATATAAATATATACTATATATAATATATATATATATATATAATATATATATATATATAATATATATATTATATATATATATAATATATATATATATATATATATAGCCACCCGCATGCGCCCCTCCTGCGCCGGCGGACGCGCCTGCGGGCGCGCGCACGCGTCGGATCGCGCCGGCGGGCGCGCCTGCGGGCGCGCGCACGCGCCCGTTTCGCGGCGGATTGCACTGGCTGGCGCGCCTGCGGGCGCGCCCCCGCATCGACCAGGAGCCTGATGACGCTACCTTCTTGCTTATGAGGGAGTCTCAAACACCCTTAGTTGAGATCTACATCCTTATAAACATATATTTTAACACAAATATTGTATTATTATTATACAAATATTTACTATCCCAGCACCGCACTGCACCGGATCCAGCACCAGTGCAGCTGAGCTGTCAACTCCTACTCCTCTGAGTCAGATTCCTTCTCCATTCTTTCCCTCCTTATTCATCTTTCCTCATTCCTCCTTTGTTTTTTGCACTCTGTGCTCTTTTTTTTCAGTCAGACCCCCCCTAATGAGGGGGCCTAGACACCCCGCACGATCTTATAACCCACATATTCGAACTCTACGACCTCAATAACCCTTATAAGGACACCAACATTGTTGTTATACGACTGTTTATTAACTCGGCACCGCAGTGGCTCCAGCACCGGTGCCGGAGCCAACTCCTCAGATTCACATACCAAGTATTTCTAGAAACTCAACTCTGAATCCTCTCACCAAATTTCAGCCAATTACGAACACTTCGATTTTTTAAGAGGGGTGGGGTCCCCTTCAGGGGACCCACGGGGACGTAACCTCGTCTACGACGAGGTTACCTCCCCATCTAACACCCCTCCAAATTTTAACCCAATACGATAACCCTAACCCGTGTAGATATATATTGGACTCAGAAACTGGATGCGAAGAAGCAACCACGGCGGAACCTAAAGTCGGAGTGCGTAAAAAAAACGATCCCTTACAGGGATCGTTTTTCGACTCAGATTCGATTTCCTTCGGAAATCGAATCTTCGACGTAATAATAATAATAATAATGTGTATGTGTATGCGCACGCGCACTCTGTCTGTGTCTGTCGGTCAAACAGACCTTCGGTCTGTTTGACCTCCAAATGGTCGGTCGCCCAAACGCTCGTTAGGCTTAAACTCACCCACGCAGATCACGCCACAAGGGCGTAAGCGCAATATCGGTGTCCACCCTCGGGGGTGACCCCCCTCTATATACATCCTACAGACTTGAAAATTACACGGATTCGAGCTTACCCCATATATACATTATATTCCAAGTTTGAAGGCAATATCTCTTATACTTTTTGAGAAAAAGCTGGTAGAGCTCAAACTGCTCGGTCACTACTGAAGGGAATTCGCGATGTGAAGTTATGCTAGATGGTGAGCAATTAGAAACAAGTGATCTGAGTTTAAATATTTAGGATATACGTTAGGATGAAAAGGGAATGAATGATGCAGAGTGTAGTAGGAAAGTTGTGAATTGGTAGGAAGGTGGGTGGTGCAATTAAATCCTTGGTGCATGTAAAGGGACTAAGGCATGTTGTTACTGTGTTTAATGTATAGTAGTGGGACTATGGTATGGAGATAGGGGTATAGATCTAAGGTACGAATAGGCTCAGATGGCAATCTTAGGGGCGTGTTAGGTGTGAAGAAGAAATTAATAAATTTAGTATGAACGCAATAGAAAGTTGTGTGTGGTAAGGAAATGAGTAAATGAGAGAATGGA
>JABUQX010006795.1:10000-12500 GCA_015478945.1 Trachelipus rathkii
GCTTTGAACATGTCAAGTGCCACCCCACAAAACTCTCTATAATTCCTAAGGGCAGAAGACTATAAATCAGCGAGATGGGAAAATATTTCACCAGTAAGCGTTGAGCATCGAAAGCCACACTGATGATCAGAAAGAAAGGAATGAGATTGCATGTGATCCATTAAAAAAGTTAAAGATTGTTTCAAAGATTTTAGACATAATGCAAGTGAGAGCTATTGGATGATAGTTGTAAGGATCAGAGCGACTACCCCTTTTTCGGGATCGATTAACACATGCTCACTTCTGGCAATGAGGAAAAGTATTAGTCTTTAAGGTATGGAAAGTAGAGATGAGCAAGGAGAAGAGCCATCTCAATAGCACACTTTTCCAAAACGCGGGGAGGAATGCCGTCCGGGCCACTAGAGAATGTAAGCTATTCTCTATTAACTCCAGATTCGTCCCACTCAGAGGTTAATGAGCATGTTGGTAGAGTGCTTTGCTACTAATGGGAAAACTTCCCAGCATCCGCGATAGGCCTGGCCAGCCAGCGGATTTAGTCGTTAGGCCCGTGGAACCCAAGGACCTTTCTCGATGGGTCCCACTGACAGGTCGTATGACCTTCCTGGGGGAGGACGTTTTATAGAGAACAGTTTTTATATATAATATAAATATTACTTATTATATTTTTATATATATTATATATATATATATATATATATATATATATATATATATATATATAATATATCTATATATATTTATATATATTATATATATATATATATATATATATATATTATATATATATATATATATATTATATATATATATATATATATATATATATATATATATATATATATATATATATATATATATATATATATAATATTAATAATATATATATATATATACAATATATATTAGTGAATGCAGCGGATGTCATTTTTTTCGCATCCGCTGATGCGGATGCGGATGTTTGATTTTAACATCCGCGGATGCGGATGCGGATGTTTGAATATATATATATATATAATATATATATAATATATTATATATATATATAATAAAAATATATATATATATATATATATATATATATATATATATTTTTTTTTACAGTTGTCACCACCACTCACGGGCAGAGCCCTATTCAAGGAGGGGGTGTTGCATATATATATATATATATATATATATATATATATATATATATATATATATATATATATATATTTATATATATATATATATATATATATATATATATATATATATATATATATATATACACAATCTATTAAGATAATTGTGTTACCAGGGTGCGGGACGGGGACCCAACTTAAATGCAGCCCACCAACCTCTTTCTCCAACCTCCGCCCTTAATGAAAGAGATTTTACAATGGATTATATACTTTTTGCACTACTATTGAAATTCAAATATAGGAAGGTTGTGCTTGAGAAACATCAATTTTTCTGCCTTTTCTGCTGAGAGTCTGTTTCTTTTTTCATCATATATTAGCCCAGCATTGCTAAATACTCTCTCACTTGGAATACTAGTTGGAGGACAGGCCAATTATTTCCGTGCAAGTTTACTCAAGCTTGGGAAAATATTTTGCTTAACTTTCCACCAACTGATAGGATCATCATTTGTATCTAGTCGTTTTTCTTGGTGATAGTTTTCAATCATTTCCACTACATCTTTTGGTAACGGGTGTGTTTCTTCATCACTGCTGGACTGTATAAATTTTTCCAGTGAATCTGTTATTGATTTATTTGTAGAAGGTGATGGTACTGTAGATTTCGTTTTTTTCTTTTAATGGGTGGCGAATTAATAAACTGTTCGGATTGAAGTTTTTCAACTGCAACACAAAGTGACGATTTAACTTGTTCTAATATTGTGTTACAAAAAAACTTGCCTTTATAACGGAGATCTAAGTAAGTTGCGATTGTATGAAAGTCATTAATTCCAAAAGAAACAAAGCGTTTTTCTAGCCCTAGTTTAAATACATCTTTCATTCTTTTTTAAACCGTCATCATTTTCATTTAAAGATGTTTCAAAATGGCTCCTTAGTGTTGAGATTAATGGTATTACATCGGAGACAAGCTGTAGAGGCGCTGTTTTTTTTGGCAATTTCTTCAAATGGTTTCAAAGCTTAATGCAGTGTGATATGATGTCATTTTCCACATTAGTAAGAATGTTAACTTTGGAATACGAACTGCCGTACAAAGCAAGAGGTTTTTTGAGCAATACCATTTTTTTCCATCATATGAAGTGCACCAATTCCAGCGAGTTGGAACGTCTTTGATAACAGTAAGATATGGAATATCAAGCAGTTTTTGAATTACCTTCAACTCATTTTCATTTTCATTTTCAGATTAATTTTAAGTATTTTTATTATAAAATTCTTTTATCAAAATCTCGACCAACAAGATCGCTGCAACATCCGCAGGCGCAAAAAAGCGCGGATGCGATCTTTAATAAATGTGCGGATGCGGGATTGTTACATGCTGCACTAATATA
>JABUQX010006796.1:15000-22500 GCA_015478945.1 Trachelipus rathkii
ATATGATTAAAGGTATATTAGTTGCACCACCAATTGGAATACAGGTAATATATTGCTCTCCATTCGTTTTACGAAAAAATGTAAATGACACATCGTTGGGTATTACAAAGGTCCTCGTAAAGAGGACATCCGTAGAAGCAGAACGAGAGGCCATCGTATCAGTACAGCGAAAAATGTCTTACTGGAGAAATTCGTATGCATAAACAACCCTTATAGGTAATGAGATTCTTTCTTTCAACCAATCAGAAGAAAGTAAACAAGAATACGACATACGAACGAACCATATCAGTTCAAAAGGGTATATATTTTCGTTCGACAACAACAACAACAACAACAACAACAACAACAACAACAACAACAACAACAACAACAATAACATACCTAACAAAACATGACCTGAACTAAGAATATAATGTGCATCAACAAACCTAACAACACCATACGTACGAATAAACTACTAACATTAACAAAGTTCCACACTTAACACCTGTAAAGTAACTATGTTCATAACGTAAAAATTCATGTTTTTATATACCCTAAAGCAGTAAATCAGTAAATCAAACTACCATTCAAGCCCCATCCTGCCCCCTTCTGGTCAGTTGTGATCTATTGATCTATTGATCTAATGAGTTAACAAACCATTTATAACATAAACGCAAACCTTTTCTTATTCATTAGTGATCAGGTATCAATCTAGAATGGACGTTAGTAAATTTATGTTCCGGGCTCCAGCTACTTGTCTTGTGTCTGGTCCTACAGGTTGCGGGAAAACCTTTCTGTTATTAAACATTTTAAAAGAGGTCGAGATTTTCGAACAAAAGCCTGTTAAAATCATATGGTGTTACAATGTTTACCAAGAAAAGTTTAAAGACTACAAAGATGTAATCGAATTTCACGAAGGGTTATATGACATAAAAACTCTTCAATGTTTACCAGGGCATAAAATTATAATCCTTGATGATTTGATGCATAAATTGAATGAGGCTATAGCCGAAACTTTCACAGTTTACTCGCATCATTTAAACATCACAGTATTTTTTATAACACAGAATATCTTTCATCAGAATAAGTATATGAGGGATGTGTCTTTAAACACGCAGTATTTAATCTTGTTTGGACAAAGAAGGGATATGAGTCAGGTCAATGTTGTGGCTACCCAAATGTTTCCTACTCAACGTAAAGAGTTCTTAAAAGTATATAAAGAAGTTACATCTATACCTCATGTTATTTACTCTGTGAGCTTCATCCTAAGAACACGCATAGAGTGTTACTGCGTACAAATATCTTACCTAACGAGATTGAGACAGTATACATACCTGAATAATGAGTACTCTAGTAGCAGATTATTTGCCTCTTATGAGAAAATTTAAAACCCTGAAACTTTCTGAAAAACGTAAACTGGTCTGTGAAGATGAAAAATTTATACAATGTATAGCTGAAGTATGCCTAAATCTTATAAAAGGAAATGTTCCTTTAAAGAGAGCTCAGAAGGTAAAGTTACGCCGTCACAGAAACATCATTAAAAAACTTGCTGCTAACGTAAGAAAGCTTAAAAATAAAAAGAAGCTATTACAGAAAGGTGGTGGTGTGTTCCTACCTTTACTCTTTTCCGTTATAGCTCCTTTGATAACCAAGTGGCTTGCTCAATGATGAAGAAGGTAGCGGTTTTACCCTACAATGATTATGAGAAGTTGAAATATAACACAGGAACCTTACCTCTACAACAACAACAACAACAACAACAACAACAACAACAACAGCAACAACAACAACAGCAACAACAACAGCCACAACAACACAACAACAACACAACAACAACAACAACAACAACAACAACAACAACAACAAACAACAACAAACAACAAAACATCAATCAGACATTCAGCAGCATCAGATCGGATATAATCCTTATCACCCATTGATTCAACAGCAGCCTTTGAGTTTATATGATCCTCAAGTTGAACAGATAAATAATTATGAGAAGGAACTGCAACAAATATTAAACTCCAATGTAAACATTCATGAAAAAAGAATCCTATATCAAAATGCTATACAAAAATTAGTAGATTTAAAAGTTTTATTAAAATCACCCAAGGAAGATGCAGCTCTAACAACAGATACTAAGTCTATGGTGAAAAGAGAAGCTAATTTTAGACATATACTCAAGGAAAGCTTACCAATGAGGAGTAAGAAAACGGGTATAGCTCTATATAATATTTTAAAAGATCAGATTACATGGAATGAACTCGGTCAAATCATTATTGACGGAGAAACAATACTTGGATCGAATATTGTTGACTTGATATCTGATCTCTCCCGTGAATGGAAGAAGGCTCCAGTGACAGGATGGAACAGGATCAAACAAGAACTTCAGACTATTAATTTTCCAAGAAGTTTAATCATGAATAAACAAAGATTAGCGGATCTGGATAATATTCCAACGACGCCTAGACCTGATGCAAGTCCTGCTGGTACTTCTTTTGCATCGGATAGATCAAAGTTGATAAATAGAGGTACATTGCGATCAAGAACGAGTCGAATAAGAAAAAATCCATACAAAGTATCAAAATGGATTAGCATTTGATTATTTATTATGATTTTTTATATGATTGTATTATTTGTAATTTAAAATTATGTATATATATTCCTATGTTATCTTTCTGTATACATCTGTCATGTTTTAGACTTGTAATTTAAAATAGTTAATATTATTTTGTAATTAAAAATAAAATATTTCATATATACATTTGATTTTTATATAACCTTTCAGTATAAATGAATATAATTTTTATTGTTAATGTCATTGTGAATCATGGAGGCTAAGGAAGCGGTCGATAAATATTACTTTGATGTGAAACAGCCATACAGTTACGGAGGTTTTTCAAGGTTTGCTTCAAAGTTTCCTCAAATTAGTAAAAAAGAATTGAAAAAATATTTAGAAGGTGAGGATGCTTTTACCCTTCATAAACCTATACGAAAAAAATTTCCTACTCGGAAAACTATAGCCCATCATTTAGATAGCGTATGGCAATTAGATTTGACCGATATGATAAAATATAAATCTTACAATGAAGGGTATCGATATATTCTTTTTGTGATAGATGTATATTCCAGATACTTATGGTTAAAGGTTTTAAAAGATAAAAAATCAAAGACTGTTGCTACAGCAGTCAGAGAAATTATAAATAGGGATAACAGATATCCCAAAATGATATGGACAGATAAGGGTACAGAATTTTTAGGTAAAGAGTTTCAAGAAATAGTTACTGAGTATGATATAGGGTATTACAACACATTTTCAGTTAATAAAGCCGCAATAGTTGAAAGAGTACAAAGAACTATAAAAGAAAGAATGCATAGGTATTTCACGAAGATGAATACATTTAAATATATAGATATACTACAGGACTTGGCTTACTCTTATAATCGGTCTCATCATAGAACACTTAAGAATACCCCCATAGAGATGGTACCTATCGATCCAAAGGGAAAAATAAAAGATAACACAGGTATTAAAGTAGGAGACTATGTAAGAGTATCCAGAACTGATGAAAATTTCAGAAAAGGGTATGAAGCCGGATGGTCGAGAGAGGTTTTTAAAGTAGATACTATCAGAGAATTCCCTAGAGACATGTTAAAATTATACTATCTAGAGGATTTAGATGGAGAAAAAATAAAAGGAGGATTCTATAAACAAGAAATACAGAAAATACAATTTGATCCTAAGAGTCATGAGTATAAAATAGAAAAAATAGTAGGATCTAAAGGGAAAGGTAAAAATAGACAGTATCTTGTCAAATGGGCAGGATACCCTGCAAAGTTTAACAGTTATATAAATGCTAGTGAAATTAAGAAACATTGATCAGTTTACTTTGTGAACATGGAGAGTGAAGATCACTTCTATTTAACGCTGCCCTCATCGGCTTCTATGGATCTACATCCTGCTAATAAAATATCAGACTATACTACAGAGTTATTGAACCCTATAACTTTTGATCGAGAAATGTATGAAGCAGGATTAAGTGAAATGATACTGGATGCCGATATAGAGAATAGGCCTGAATCATATTTGGCGTTTTCGATATATAGAAATGTTGATAATGTTAAAAATGTATTAAAAATTAACGCTAATATATCAGTCATCAAACGAGGCAAAAAAGAATATTTCTTTGAAAGATATTTAATAAACCGAGGTCTCTATAAATCGGTTACTGATGTGTTCATAGACTTAAACAAACAATTTGAATCAAGTCAGTTATGTAATGATTTAGTGTTTCTTGTTAATAAATCCGACAACGAAGATAACGTGTTAATCACCTTAAAATCTCAAGCTCATGTGAACCTGAACGATATAAGTTTATTTATGATCAGTCCTTCAGGTTGGTTTCGTAATTGTCATTACTCGTATGTAAACAAAAAATTGAGAAATAATATCAAACCTACTCTAAAGGATCTAATGCGTTATATACCAACGATGGAAGAGTATGTCACAAAAAATGATATCGAGAGTTCATTACATTTTGTATGCAGGCCTTCTAAGATGTTTCAAGATCCTGGTATGGCATATGTTTATACAGATATTATAGACCATCAGTACGTAGGGAATACTAAAGCATCTTTGTTAAGAGTAGTTCATTTTCCTAAAGGTAAAAGAGTTATAAGTTTTCCTAATGTTCACTACTTACCCTTGAGTAAGACCCAACTGAGTTCGATTCGTATTTATATAAGAGATGTAGAAGGTAATCCATACCCATTCACGACTGGAACAGCAGTGTGTAAAGTACACATTAGAAGGAAGCTCCGATAAATAATAATAATGGAAAGAGAACGAGTCTTCAGGGGTTCAAGAATGCAGAGAGGGTACGGTTTAGGTGGATTTTTTGCTTCGTTGTTCAGACGTGCTATCCCTTTGTTTAAATCAGGAGGCAAATACCTCGCTAAAAAAGCAGCTAGGACAGGTATAGATACTTTCCAGGATATCATGGGAGGTGTCGATCCTCGAACAGCTGTAAAACGTCGATTAGCCGATGCTTCTGATGAAATGTTAGATGATGTTAAACGAAAAATACGACGTAAGATGACTGGCCAAGGTGTTAGGTCATCGTAAAAAGCCTATAAAGAGGAATAGGAAAGGACCATTAAAGAAAAAGTGCATTGATGTGTTCGCCCTTTAATAATGATGTTGAACGACTATTATTTTACATAAACAGTGGCAACCTGTAACTATTTTGTATATAAAGAATGTTTAAACAGATCTCTCATCATTATACGTCTGAGGATTGTACCAGCAAGATGCATTTCCTCCATCCCTCTAGCCCAGACTGTTGTAAGAGTGAATTGGATCTCTTCTCTGTGAACCCTACACAGATCAGTGTGAGTGAATCCAACTTTATTAGTATTAATCCCGTTCACTCAATTACAAATACAGATGTACCTCTCGATTTCAATATTCCTGGCACTTCTGATCAATATCTTGACCCTTCGAATGTGTTTTTATATCTAAAGACCAAGTTAGTAAACGAAGATGGGTCAGATCTCACAGGAACCGATCACATAGTATCACCGAAACAAATTTCCTGTATACGTGTTTTAATCAACTTGAGGTATTTTTAAATGAAACATCTCTAGGAGCATCAGCTGCAAGTTACCCTTATCGAAGTTATATTGAAACTTTATTAAATTATTCTCAAGATGCAAAGGAATCTCATCTACAATCATGTGGATATTACAATTTAAAAGATGTGGAGAACCACAGAACCCATGCTGGTAAATCTAAAAATAACACCTATGAATATTACGGACGGGTAAATGGTGATATATTCTCTCAGGAAAGACTTATTCTACCATCTGTGGATACACGTATCAGGTTAACTAGATCTACACCTGAATTTGCTCTTAATGTTAAAAGTGCTCTTTTAGCAACAACTACGGCGCGCACCAAAGCCTATCTTTAAATTACTGGATGCGTATCTTTACGTACGTAAAGTGAAATTATCTCCCATTAAACATATGGAAATAGAGAAATCTCTTTTGACCGATACAGCGAAATATCCAATCAAGAGAATTGAGACTAAAATTTTTAACTTTACCCAAGGGTTATCGAGCATTAATATACCTAACATAGTCAACGGGAGCTTACCTCAGAAGGTAATAATAGGAATTGTAGAACACGACGCATATTCTGGAAACTATGGAAAGTCACCCTTTAAATTTACCCATTTCGGACTTAGAGGGGTCAGTTTACATGTGAATGGTCAACCATACGGTCGTGATTATGAGATGATATATGAAGACTCACATTCCCAATGCTCACGGCCTTTTTACGATTTGTTTGCCAATACGGTATCATGCAGCGATAACGGTACGGGTGTTGATCTCAAGAATTATGCTGAAAACAGTAATTTATATGCATATGATCTCACTGCTGATCTTTCAGCTTGTAATGCTTATCATCTCAATATCCTAAGAAAAGGTACTTTAGGATTGAGTCTTAAATTTGGACAAAGTTTGACATCCTCAATCTCAGTTCTGGTGTATCTGGAGCATCCTCAAATCATCGAGATTGACAGAACACGAAATATTATCTTGAATTATTAATGATGAATGAAGAAGAAATATTAAACGCCTTCGGAAACGAAAGAAGATTTTTAGGCGTATTCGCATGTAATGAACTCTGTTCTGTGAAAATGGATACCGACTCTGGTCTTATCTTCAACACTTCTCCCCGGGATGTTTCAAGCAATGGACATTGGATAGCTGTGTATAAGAATAAAAATAATGTTGTTTATTTCCTTGACTCTCTGCATTTAGATTTTATGTTTAGTAATCATTATGTAGCATCTTTTTTAAAATATAATAATGTTCAATATGTTAAGACCTTATGTTTTCCTGTACAACCTATCAGATCTAATTTATGTGGTGTATACTGTATTTATTTCATTATATGTTTTTTAAATAATGTTTCTTTTAATAAAATTGTAAATATATTTGATGCTAAAAATTTATATGTTAACGATTATGTAGTTTGCTCTTATGTTATAAAGGCTTTAAAATAAAAACTTGTTTTCTTTTCCCGCTTTTTTTTTTTCAAAAGAACTTATTTATGCCAAAGAAAAATATGACTTGAATCAATAGATTGAGTTTTTTTTTACGTTATGAACATGAAAAGTTTAAAAATAAAATAAAAAATTAAGTTGAAAACAGAACACGTTTGCATTCTCGTACCGGATCGTACATGCGGGATGCGAGGGGGCGCGCGCACGCGCCCCTCCCGCGTCGGTTCGCGCCGGCGGGCGCGCCTGCGGGCGCGCACACGCGTCGGATCGCGCCGGCGGGCGCGCGCACGCGCCGGTTTCGCGGCGGATTGCACTGGCTGGCGCGCCTGCGGGCGCGCCCCCGCATCGACCAGGAGCCTGATGACGCTACCTTCTTGCTTATGAGGGAGTCTCAAACACCCTTAGTTGAGATCTACATCCTTATAAACATATATTTTAACACAAA
>JABUQX010006797.1:0-7500 GCA_015478945.1 Trachelipus rathkii
ATATGAAAGTTTTCATAAGTACTTGTACTTGTACTTGTTACCCGGTACTTGTACTTGTCCTTGAACAAATTCTAGAGTACTTGTACTTAACAAAAAAAAGTTACTTGAACCCAAGTCTGATATATATATATATATATATATATATATATATATATATATATATATATATATATATATATATATATATATATTTCTATATATATATAGCATATACTCTAGCACTGCTCTATATATATATACATATATATATACTATACTACATTATAGTTCTTTAAAAGGCATATTATAAAATTTTCTCTCTCTCTCTCTCTCTCTCTCTCTCTCTCTCTCTCTCTCTCTCTCTCTCTCTCTCTCTCTCTCTCTCTCTCTCTCTCGCTTTTTGTTCCATTTGGCAAAGGGATTGTGGATGATGATCCTCAAATATTTCTTCCTTCCGAATCCTTTTATCATTATTACTGAAATCAAACATAAATGGTGACAATAACGATAAGTAAATAAGGGCGAAAAATTTTATATCTTCAGAACAGTTTTATCACTTTCTTAATTTGTATTATTTTTATTTCTGAATTTTATTCACATTTCGGAAGTTCAAGATTAGAATTTTGTGATTTTGGTCAAAGAGGCAGAAGAGAGCTTTTGTTTTTAGCTTACATGGATATGAAGAAACTTGCTTTAAATTTCAATAATGACCTAATATCATATATATATATATATATATATATATATATATATATATATATATATATATATATATATATATATATCTTTGTATGGGCCCACTGGTCGGGAAAAACATAAAATAGTAACCTTTCCCCCGATTGTCGTGGTAAAATAAATAAAATATATATATATATATATATATATATATATATATATATATATATATATAATAACTTTTAACAATGTAATTTATTTGTAAAAAATTGCAACTAGCAACCCAGCGAAAAAGGTAGGCTCGGTGGGACCTCCAAATTGTGGGCGAATCCAAAAACCCACAATTACTAAAATCGATTCTCAAAAAGCTTGCAGGAAAAACAGACCAATTTTTTGTAATTTAAAGTTCGATAACTCTTTTAGCAGAAAAACAGACCAATTTTTTGTAATTTAAAGTTCGCTAACTCTTTTAGCAGAAAAACAGGCAATTTTTTGTAATTTAAAGTTCGATAATTCTTTCAACTGGGTTTAAAAGTAATTACAATTTCACTTCTTTATTTTACAAGCAACTAGTATACGTTATTAAATATTATTAAATATTATGTTTATTATTATTATTATTATACAGCACAATCATAAATATTATTAAATAAATTAATGTAAATTACTATTAGTAAATAAATGAATAGAATATACAAGTATACAAGTACGATATATTGGAATACTTAAATTTTTATAAATGTATCCTTCCTCAATTTAGCGTAAGCGTCATAAATCCTGTTAACTCATTTAGGCATCGATCGTCAAACCATCATCAATATGTGAATCGTATTTTCTCAATTCTTGATAGGATAACCATTACAGTCGAACTTATTGGGTTTTATATGTTTAGTTTTTCTAAAGAAAGTCACTTCCGAAACAAGATGACAATTTCCTCACAAAATGGAACATTTAAGATTTTATAAATCTTGCAGCTTAAATATCAAATCACAATTTTAAAGCAAATGTTTTTGTCCAAAGTTATAGGTTTAAACAAAATTCAATTATCGACCAAATTATCGACCAATTTCTGGAGGAAAGATTTAAAAGAGGTTAACACACAATATCAAAATATATATCACACTATATGTGTAAAAACTAAAATTACAGAATCGTAACAATTTTAAATAAAGCCAAAATGACATAACTATCGTAACTTTTACAACTAACATCTATATTTAATAAACTTTTTCAATATCGTCAGAGTAGTTTGTTAAGCAAAGATTTCTTTTTATAACAATGATATTTCAAACTGGTACAACTTCCCCCCTTAAGAAAAATAATAAAAATTTCGAGAAATGAACATTTTTATCTATAAAAAATATGTACAAAAACACAGACCTTGTTTATTTTACCTGACCAGGAAGTTCATTTACAACAATTCCTAATTCTTTAGCTTTATTTCTGGTTAATCTGCCTGGATGGAAGTTGTGAGAGGATGAAAATTGTTTACATATCTGTGCGTCTGCTCTTAACCTTCGTTGTTCTGGGAGAGGCGGAATATTTGTAAGGTTTTCCGACAAAGTAACCATTTCTGTCTCTTGGATATTTTTCAAAGATGTCATAGTTGAAGAGATATTGCTGACTGACAGTTCGTCACAAAGATGCAGAAATTCAGCAACGGCAGAATTTTTTTCTTCAGCTCGTAATTGCAAAATATTTATTTGAAATTCAGTTAAATCTAGCATTATGCTACATAAATTGGTAAAATCTGAGTGTTCTAAGAAATTAGAAAACTTAAGTTTTTGTTCTATATTACTGATCTGTGTCATATTCAGTTTTATTTTCCTGGTTATTTCTGAACTAGTTTCATTTCTTATATGTTCCAAGTTAAGCAGTAAGGCTTCGTATTTTGTTTTCACTAGAAAAATATTTTGACGTATTTTTGAGATATCTTCAATTGGAACTCTGATAGGCTGGAGTGTGGATAAATGTTCTGGAGTTTCTGTATAACTTAGAGCTATTGGACTTACGTCTGGAGTAACAGTTCTCAAATCTGGAGCAAGAAACAGTTCATAATAATCGGGTTCTTTTTCATTTTCAAATTCCTCTTCGGTTTCTTCATACTGTAAAGGAACTTTTACTGTTCCTTCTTTTCCGAAAATTTCGGCAATAAAATCAGAATAATATGTTTTGAATAATTCAGAAGTTTTCAAATATTCCGGGGTCGTTTTCCACGGTCGTAAATAGTGATAATGCACTTGTATTACTTTTCCATCCATACAGGATTTTATTTCGTAAGTTAAGTTATTAGAAAATACTTTCATTACTTTATATGGACACTTTTCATCTAATTTGTGCGCAACTCTATCAGATGTCCTTATAATTTTCTTGATGACTAGTTCTCCCACATCAAATGGTCGGAATTTTTCGTGTCCCCGGACCCAGAATTTGAAATCTGTTCTGGGTATCAAAATTCTATCACTCACATCATGTTTAGTATTCAAAATATATACAGCAGGGGACATATTTAATTCAGAATGATGAGTGTTGTTGTATATTGAAATTACTTTCGGAAGATGCTCATCCCAACTTTTAGGGTCCACAACTGTGCTTCTCAACAAATCAGAAATAGTTTTATTCGCACGTTCACAACATTCATTTTCCCAAGCTGTATAACTGCTCGTAAAAAGATGTTTCACATTGTATTCTGATAATAGTTCTTCGACTCTACCCGTAAATTCTAATCCCCGGTCAGTCAGAACAGCATTAGGGATTTTTAGTAATGTAGGTAAAAGTCTTTTCAAAGCAAGAGCTATAGTTTCTGATTTTTTGTTTCTTACTGGTATAGCATGAAGGAATTTACTGTTATGATCTATTATAGTTAACAAATATGAATTACCAGATTTTGATAAGGGTAGCTGGAGCAAATCAAGAGCAACTAACTGATATGGTTGATGAGTTTGAATCTTAATAATAGGAGGATGTGGTTTACGACTTTTTATCTTATTCAACTGGCAGATAGGACAGGTTGTACTTACATCACTTACAATTTTCCTTAAGTCGGGATGAAAAATGTGTGGTCTACAAAGTTCAAACACTTTGTCCCTTCCAATATGCGACATACTGTTGTGAGCGTTAAGTACCAGATTTGTCATAATCTGAAAAGATACCACAGGAACTGTCATAATCTGAAAAGATACCACAGGAACTTGCAATGCAGCAGCATCCTGAAAATACAGTACATCGTTTTCCAAAAGTATTCTATTATAAAATCCTTGAAACCTTTTTAATTCTAAAGGGAGTTTGGCGTTTCTATCCTGATTGAGGCATTCCTTTAACCTCTGCAGCAATTTATTTTTCTGGTCCTCTTTTATTGTACTTGAATCAGTTAAATGATTAAATGAGTCCTGAAGACTTGTAATATGGCCATCCCCACAATTGCAACCATTGACAGATGTCTGTGGTATAAAAGAAAAAACAGAGTTCCTCGTTATAACAAGTTTATGACCATAATCAAGTTTGGTTTCCAAATCTTTCAACGTCTGAATACCTATAATTGTGCAGAAATTCGAATGCTTTCCAAAAATATCGTCTTCTGCAATCGTAAAAGGCACATCATTTATTTCTAAATTTTCAATTTTTATATCTAATTCAGCATACTCATTTAAAAGTGATGTTCCATTGTATCCTACCATAGTTACAGAATGACTGAGTTGCAGTTTTTTCTTCTTTTTCTTTGTACAAAGTTTTTCAATGCTAGTTCTGGAGATTAAATTGATAGATGAGCCCGTATCCAAAATACTGCAAAAGCGTAAATCATTAATTGTGACACAAATCTTTGAAATGCGATTATGAAGATGATTACAACTCACCATATCAGTATCAAAATATTGGTCTCCGAAATGATACACTATGCCTTCTTCCTTCTGTTCATAGAGCAGATTGAGTGCAGGAATTTCTTTAAAAGAATTGACAAGTGGTAACTCTGAGTCTGGTCTTAATTCTAAAGCATATTCATTATCTAATCTTTTGTTTCCATAAGGAACAAGTCTTTGTTCTAGAAAAGAATTACATTTTTCTGTTTCATTAGGTTCTATTAACTCAACATGCCCACCAGACAAAGAAAATAAATAAATGACAGGGGCATTTTCTAGTGGTTTCGTATGGTAAGTAAATTTCATCAAAAATGTTTTATGAACAAGTACATAAATAATACATTGGAAAAGTTCACCAAAAGCATTCAAAATGTCAAAGGAAGGTGAGATTTCGGGGTCCATCATACTCGAGATAATTCTCTTTTTGCCTTCTATTTTATACTTTTTGGGGGATTTTAGAAGCTCTTTAACTAATATCTCTCGAAGAAATAAAATAGGTTCTTTTTGTTGAGATTGGTCTCTCATCCATCCTTTTCCAAATATTGAAAACAACGTGTGGTCTCTCTTAATTTGAAACAATAGACAATCAATCATGCAGTTTGGACCACCTTTAGGGGAATGAATAACTCTGTAATCTCCACCGAAATCTTCAACCACTATTTCTGAATTTACTACATTTCTACTGAGACCATCCGCTATGACATTATCTTTTCCTGAAATGTACTCTATTTCGAAGTCAAATTCCAATAAATCTGTTAATGTGCGTGCTAATCTTGAATCTACATTTTTTAATGAATATAAATATTTTAGTGGTTGATGATCAGTTTGCAATATAAAGGGTATTCCCAAAAGGAAAGATTTGAAAGTCTTTATCCCCCATCTGATGGCTGCTAATTCTCGTTCTATGGCACTGTAGTTTTTCTGTGCTTTAGAGAAGGCCATGCTAGCCAAAGCTATTGTTCTCCGTTCGAGTTTTCCATTTTCACCTATTTGGTCTTGCATCAGTTCTGATCCGGCACCCTCTTTAGAAGCATCTGTGGCAACTATCAATTTGTGTTCACTGTTATAATCTGGAAAATATAATGTGCTATTTTCTAAAGCCAAAGATTTTAAATTTTTAAATGCCTCTATTTTCTTATCATTCCAATCAATTGCCATTTTTCTAGGTTGTCCAATGATTTCTGTTAGTGGTTTGGCAATTTCAGCAGCATGTCTCATAAACTTTCTTTGCCATAAGGTTAAACCCAGGAAAGTATGTAAATCACCAATGGTCTTGATATTTTCAATCTCGTATTTTTTTATTTTGTCAAAATATGCCTTGTTCTTCTGCAGTCCTTTTTCATTAACAACATGTCCCAAAAATTCAATTTCAGATGTAGCCCAAGTACATTTTGATAACTTTGCCTTTAACCCCCTCTTTCTCAATTTATGCAACACTCGATCAAGCAATTCCAAATGATTTTCAAAGTTCTTGGAACGTAACAAAATATCATCAAGATAACAATGTACCAAAGGTGGTGAAACCAACTTATTTTTTAGGGATTTCTTTAAAGAAAAGTCATTTTTTACTTTCAGAATTTTGTATTTCAGAGGTAAGAAATTCCTCCAGAACCAACTCCATTTCTCTCTGGAAACAAGATGGGGCAGTTTTCAATCCAAAACTTAATCTCTTAAACCTAAATGATCCGACTCCTGGTACTGCAAAACTAGTGATGTCTCTCGAATTCTCATCAATTTCCATTTGATAATATGCGCGACAAAGATCTATAGAACTGAAGACGTTTGCTCCTTTTAAATTGTATATTGTATCCTGAAGATTGGGAATCGGAAAAGTGTCACCTCTAATCCTTTTATTTACTGATCTGTAATCTGCCGCCAATCTTAAACTTGAATCGGATTTAAAAATAGGGACAAGAGGGCTATTCCATTCAGATTTGGATCTTTCGATTATACCACTGGCCATTAATTTTTCAATTTCCTCATGAATAGCAGTTGTAACGATTGGGTTAAAGTGCCTTGGCTTGTGATATACAGGAGTAGCTCCTGGAAGAAGTTCAATTTTAAATTTTGTCAATGATGCAGGTTGTTTCAGATCTTCATCATTTATAGAAAATATATCTGCATATTCCCACAAAAGATTTGAGAGTTTCTGTTGTTGTTGTTCATTCAGATGGTCACAAATTAATTTTTCTTTAAACTCTTCTAAGGTCCACTTTTTGGGGATGTCTGCAATCTTTTCCCACTCGTCCTTGGCTAAATCTAAATCTTCTGGATCTCCACCATTAACAAATACTTTACACTCTTGCGTAAAACTCTCAAAACATTCACTATATGCTAAGAGTGTTTTAATAATGCCTACCGTTTCTCCTTTTTTCAGTGGTGGTACTTCATGTGTTTTTAACACTTTTACTTTAAAAATTCTATCATTAACTATGCCTGGTACAAAAGAAAACTTAGTATCATTTAATGGTTCACACACTAGTTCCTCATAATCCACAATGTCAATAGTCATATCGGGTATTTCAACTTTTACAAATTTCTTTTCATTATCAAAATTTTCTCCTAAAATGCAATGCACTTCATGCAAGACTCTTCTACATTCATTTTTTCTATAATAAATTTCCCAAAATGTTCCCTCACAACCATGGTGGATTAATTTATTTTTGGTCACATCAAGTATAATCTTATACTTAGAGAAAAAACTTTCCCCCAAAAATAAGGAATAACTCGGGGTATTTGGTAATATAGTAAATTCATCTGAAAAACAAATATTAGCTATAGAAAATTCTAAAAATATGATATTGTTTTCTACTTCAATTACCATTTCTGAAGCCAATTTATTAAAAAGATCGTTTCCAATATAATTTTTCCTAGACCCACTATCTAGTAACGTTTCACATGTTATGCCATAAAGAACTACAGGAAGAGACTTTAATTCCCCACAGTTCAGTGTTTTAAATGCTGATTCACTTTCGCAAACAAAGCTTCT
>JABUQX010006797.1:12500-24795 GCA_015478945.1 Trachelipus rathkii
AGGCGAACGATATCCCTGTGGAAAAGCGAGCGGTGGTTTTAGGAAGTTTCCTAACAAGCAAAGCTGTCAGTGTGTACAATAAGATGACTGTTGAAGAGTTAAAGAGCTATGAAGGTCTGAAAAGAGCTTTATTGGAGAGGTACGGGCTCACGGAAAGTGGGTACTGTACGAAGTATAAAACTATAACTCCTACGGAAGATGATAATCCTAGGGTTTATTTACAGAGGATTATTGAAGCTCTCAAAAAGTGGTTAACAGCAGCAGATGTAACACTGACACCTGATGATCTTATTGAATTTTTCTCGGTGGATAAATATTTGAATACTGTTCCAAAGGAACTCGCAACCTACTTAAGGGAGACGAAGAAGAAAGCACCAGAAGAGATAATAACTTGTTCTGAAGGATACATGGAAGCGCATCGTTTGAGGTTCACAGCAAATAGTCACACGCGAAATCACAATCACGTTGATAAAAGCACACATAACAATAATAATTTTAGATCAAAAGGCAATGGTTACTCCACGAATGGTAATCATAAAAGTAGCAACCAACATGCATCGAGAGCAACTAACAATGAAAGCAGGATCGGAGGTGGGAGCGGCGACAGACAGAACTATCGTCGCAGTAGCAGTGAGCCGAGAGAGGTTATCACGTGCTACAAGTGTCAAAGGAGTGGGCATCTCGCAAGAGATTGTAGAGTCCCTCCTTATTTCAGCTGTAGTGGTATAGGACAAAATGTTTCCAGTAAACAAGAGGGCGACGAAAAGAACGACGCAGCATTTGGATTCGCAGTAGAAGAAGGAACCCCGTGTCGGATGCCTGTAGCTTATGGGACGGTGAACGGATGCCGTGCCAAGGCACTCCGTGACTCTGGTTGTAGTCATGTAATCGTACGAAAGGAATACGTACCCAAGGAGTGTTATGTTGGTGACAACGTAACATTGAGGTTGATGAACGGAACGGTGATAGAGGCTCCACTCGCGACGATTAATGTGGACACCCCTTACTTCGAGGGTAGGACGACTGCAGCAGTACTGCCGGGAGTCGATTATGATTTGGTCATTGGGAATGTCAGAGGCGCATTACCCCCGTTCCAGCCTAACCTCGCATGGGAGTCGACCGTGTGTCGAGGGCCTCGTAAAGTAGAGGTCGGGCATAACCATAGAAGTGTGCTGGTCCCCATCGCTGAGAGCGCTGAGGAAGATTCACAAGAAGAATCTGACCAAATAAATCATAATTTTGGAATGGCGAGTTTGGAGAGGGAAGATTTTTACAGAGGGAAACCGTCAACGTCACAATCTCGGGACATCATCAGAAAAGATGTCGAGCCAACCAGTGAGTCACCATCGTGTATGATGAAAGAGTCCCAATGTTCATCTAAGGATGAAAGAGTTACAGGAAAAGAAGATAAAGTCCCTATAGAACCACTAAGCGATGTTGAAGATGACACAGGAATAACAGATGTCCAGGTGACATCAGTAGAAGAAAGTACATACTGGTCTGAAAAGACAGATCGTACTAATGAGTGTGGCGAGCTACGGAGAAGTGAAGTAGCTCCTCATGTACAAGGTTCCATCAAGGAAAAGACAGTAGATGTGGGAGAAGAAAAAGCACCTCGCAGGATCATAACTGAACAGAAAGTTATAGGGGGGTGCGGTGAAAGTATTAGTGAAGTGAAAGATACGATGTCTCGAAGAGAGGAAGAAAAAGAATGCAGTACAAAGGAAGTGTGGGATAGTATGCCGAAACGCAGAGAGAAGTTTAAGAGTTGTTCTCAGCAGTATTGCTGGGACAGACAGAATTTATTGCGTTTAGGATTGAAAGATGGGAATAGAGGGAGAACAAAGTTCATTGAACTGTCTAAGAGGATGACAAAATCATTGTGCCAAAATACTTTGGTAAAGGGAGAGAAGTTAAGGCACCGAGACTGCCATAGAAAAATGGTACAGTCGGTTGATGATGCAAAGTGGCACAATGAATGTTTTGAAAATAAGCTGGCAGGAGAAGACATCGACAGTATGGAAAACGAGGGGATAGTGGAGGAAGATATGTGCGGAGAGGATGAGAGGACACACTTCAGGAGGATTAAAGAAGGAATGTCAGGAGAGGAGGAAAGATGTAAAACTGATTGTAGAAGTGAGAAGTGTGATGATGATAAGAAGTCTCATATAAAGAGTCATCGTATGATGAAACTATTGTTTGCAGGGAAGACAATAGGAGTTAGTAGGAAGGACGAAAAGTGTCGGAAGAGACACAGAAAGACAAAGAAATGTGTGATACTATGGAGGAAGTTGGAGAGAAAAGGAGATGACGAAGAAAGAAGAGGGTGTAGGTCTGGAGGAAAGGGTGTAAGAAGAATACTGATAATTGTGTGTCAAAGAAAAATGCCGGCAAATATGGTCATAACGAAAATAAAGGACGAAAGAAATGAGGCGGACTATTTTGTCCAAGAATAAGTTCAAATTTTTGACTCGCGGCGCGAACACCCAATACTCTGAGACTGTTCTTCAAATCCAAGTTTGTTCCTAAACCACATTAGTGGCGAGAAACTCATCGCTGACCATTTAAGCATATGTATGCCGAACGATTTACATTAGGTTCATTATCAGACGTTCTACTGAAGAAGGAGCCTGAGTAAATGAGACCAATGTTTTAATCACATGTACATAAAGCCAAATGTACCAATTTTGCTTCAAAAAGGTGGGGACCAAAGATGTAATTCTGTTTGTACATGTACTATATAAATTATTTCATTTTATGTAATTTTAAAGTATGCCAAAATTGCCCATTGCATACCTCTTTCCTTTTTTTTATATATTTGATGTAGCGATTGACAGCGGCTAGTGAAAATATTGTAAAATATTTTTGTATTTTATGAGTAACGACAACCATGGAAACCTTGTTTTCGGGACTTATTTTTTTGAAACCTAAAGTTTTGATTGGTCGTACGTCGCAACAAACTGTGATAATAATAATATTATTATTATTATTCTTATTATTTATATTTTAAAGCTGTTATAAGGATACTACGCATTATTATATATATGTATTGTTTATATATATATATAATAAATGTTTTGGAATAAAATTCAATAATTTTGTATTGTGTGAAGGCACAATGTATAAATTTTATTTATCTTTTTTTTTTGATTTTAAAGGAAAATTGTTATTTCTTGAGAACGAAGTTCGATTGTACAGAAATACCAATTTTCTGTCTTTCTAAATGTTTAGTATACATTTGTTTTTCTGAAATAACTGATAAATATATACATCATTTTATTTATTATTTTAAGAATTGTGATTGGATGGTCAAGCGTAATCTGAATTACAAAGATTCGTATAAATAGTAAAATTATGAATATTTTTGATCTTTTCGCTTTCATTCGTTGTTAATTGAGGTGCATAAAGTTGGTAGTGCTTGATGCCTTGTCTGATCAATTTATTATTTGTATAGTGTGCATATTTTTATATTCGTGGAGTGTCTTATATTATATTTTATTACAAAGTAATTGTAGTAATGTTTTTAAATATAATGTGGTGTTGTAATTTTCAATGTGGAAATATTGTGGTTTATTTTCTTGTAAAACTAATGGTGTTTTAAGCTATGATTTTAATGTAATTGTGTTTATTGTGTAAATATAATTTTGCATTGCTATTTCAAAAGCATCGTCTGTAAATGCGATTTGCAAGTGCATAGTGTCCGCAGTATTGCTATATATCACTAGCAGGTAAGGTTATGTATTATTGAAATTTATTTTCGAAGTATGGTAAAGATTATATTGTGTTAACAAATATAAAACGTTTAACGATTAAAATTTTATTATTTTACACACGAATAATTGTTAAAGTCACATTTTATTTATTTGAAAATAAGATTTGTTTTAATACTAATTGGCAACTCCTTGCTTTAGAACAACAGCTGTTATTTATCAGCTGGAACTGCATTCACTTGTACACACTGATAAATCGATGTCTTGTGATTAGAAACATTTAATTTATAAGTAAATATTTTATATCTTTTGTCAAGTCAGTCAGTCCATTATATTTTTGTTAATATATTTTTGTTTATTTATATATATTATTGAACATAGATCTATATATATGTTTTATTATATATATATATATATATATTTATGGGCAAAAATTTATATAAATTTATTGATAAAGCATTTTGTGTTGATATTTTTTTTTTTTTTTTAAGAGCATAATATTTAATATATATATATATATATATATATATATATATATATATATATATATATATATCTATATATATATATATATATATATAATATTATATAATTAATATATATATACTGTAGTTAGTATTTAGGTTCTTATTGGGTGCGCATGTATACGGATACCTACGGACATCCGGCTACATGTACATGGAATTATAAAACCTGTAGATATTTTTGAAATATATATATATATATATATATATATATATATATATACGATATATAGTACTGAAGGTTCTATATTTGCAGTGCGCATGTATACGAATACCCACGGACATTCGGCTACATGTTCATGGACTTATAAAACCTAGTTTGTAAGACCAGTACATTTTCATTTATTTTTTTTTATTAAAATATTTCTAAAATTATCCCAGTGGTTTCCTTGAGTATTTCCAAACGTGTTTCTCTTTTCATTTATTCAAATATTCAATTAGTTATTGCTTTAAGTCTTAAAGACATTGGTTTCATGATCAAAAGGTTGATCATAAAACGGGTTCATTCACTGATAAGAAAAGTATTGACTGAACTGTTTTCACATAAGGTAAAGAACTCGGTCAAACCGTTGTTTCACTTGAAGGGTCTCCAGGAAGATAAGTTGGTGAGTTTTTAAAGTTTAATATTGCATTCTAATATTGCACAGGCCGGTAACTCATTTAACAGGAGGCCTGGATACTGCTACAATACAGGTTTGAGAATCATTGTTAGTGTTTGATGATTGGACTGTCACGGGGGCCTGGCCAAGGGATTTGTTTATACGTTGAAAGAGTAAGTTTATGACAAATAATTTATTATCTTATAACCAATCGCGCTACAACCACCATTCATCTTATAATAAGTTAAAAAGCTGCCTTTAAGTTTATTTTCAAGGGCCATTAACCAATATTGCCTATCAGAACCATATTTCGTATTGCAAAATTTTTCAAATATTATAAAATACTCATCCAGAGACTGCAAATCTGACTCATCAAACACAGATATTTCTGGCACCTTTTTACCTGAAATGATTGACATATACGGTGCTGAAGTAGCAACTGAATTATTTTGATTAATAGGTGGTGTATTAAAATATGGAAATTGTTCCAGCGTAGTAAATGGGGTATGATGATTTGAAAATGGGGGAGGGCACACTTGAGTAACGGTAGGAGTTGTACTACAAATAGGAGCACAATATACTGTTGTTACCCGACTCTCACCCGTACTGCCAGAAGTAGTTACACTAATAGGAAACTTACACTCCTCGGTTCCAGAACCTACACTTACTGCACCAGCCAAAGGTGGTAGCTGCGATCGTCTTATTTTTTTCGCATGTTTTTCGTTATTTATTCAAAATATAAGATTCATTGTTGATAATGAAATTTTTCCTTCTTTGTATTCCGTTTTTTGAGGTTCAGGCAATTCATCCAAAAGAATTGATAAATCTTCTTCCAATTCATCGCTCTCCAAACCTTCCTCCGGCATTACATTTGTCCCTAAGCCATGAACTTCCTGATCCATTTTACTTGTCAAGTTTTTTTCTTTTTACCTTAAAAAATATTAAAATTAGTTATCAAAATATTTTAAATACATAAGCGCATAGAGATGCATAAATAGATAACTTGAATGAAAAATTAAATAAATAAATACGTATTCATATATCTATTATTCATTTTTAACAGTTTAAATTTTTTAGCAAAGAATTTTTCATATATGATTTAAATAAATAAATTTAAATCATTTAGCAAAGAAATTTTCATATAGGAACTATTTATTTTTAACAATTTAATTTATTAGTAAAAAATTGTAACTAACAACCCAGCGAAAAAGAGCAGTCTCGGTAAACCTTTTCCAAATTGTGGGCGAATCAAAAAACCCACAATTACTAAAATCGATTCTCAAAAAGCTTGCAGGAAAAACATACCAATTTTTTGTAATTTAAAGTTCGATAGTTCGATAACTCTTTTAGTAGGAAAAACGGACCAATTTTTTGTAATCTAAAGTTTGCTAACTCTTTTAGCAGAAAAACAGGCAATTTTTTGTAATTTAAAGTTCGATAATTCTTTCAACTGGGTTTAAAAGTAATTACAATTTCACTTCTTTATTTTACAAGCAACTAGTATACGTTATTAAATATTATTAAATATTATGTTTATTATTATTATTATTATACAGCACAATCATAAATATTATTAAATAAATTAATGTAAATTACTATTAGTAAATAAATGAATAGAATATACAAGTATACAAGTACGATATATTGGAATACTTAAATTTTTATAAATGTATCCTTCCTCAATTTAGCGTAAACGTCATAAATCCTGTTAACTCATTTAGGCATCGATCGTCAAACCATCATCAATATGTGAATCGTATTTTCTCAATTCTTGATAGGATAGCCATTCCAGTCGAACTTATTGGGTTTTATATGTTTAGTTTTTCTAAAGAAAGTCACTTCCGAAACAAGATGACAATTTCCTCACAAAATGGAACATTTAAGATTTTATAAATCTTGCAGCTTAAATATCAAATCACAATTTTAAAGCAAATGTTTTGTCCAAAGTTATAGGTTTAAACAAAATTCAATTATCGACCAAATTATCGACCAATTTCTGGAGGAAAGATTTAAAAGAGGTTAACACACAATATCAAAATATATATCACACTATATGTGTAAAAACTAAAATTACAGAATCGTAACAATTTTAAATAAAGCCAAAATGACATAACTATCGTAACTTTTACAACTAACATCTATATTTAATAAACTTTTTTCAATATCGTCAGAGTAGTTTGTTAAGCAAAGATTTCTTTTTATAACAATGATATTTCTAACTGGTACATATATATATATATATATATATATATATTATATATATATATATATATATATATATATATATATATATATATATATATATATATATATATATATATATATATATATATATATATATATATATATATATATAGAAATGAGCCTCTATAGGAATAATTTTTGTTTCGATTTTGTAAGAGATAGATGAGAGTGGATGAAAGACAGCCTGTTATTATTCTTATAGCTTTGTTTTCAAAGACCTCAAGTTTTTTGATGATGGACTTTGGTATTGTGGGAGCTCAGGCGGGCGATGCATAGTTCAAGATTGGAAGGAGATATTTTCTGTAAACTATTGTGAGGGACTCTTTGTGTTGGACAAAATTTTTTCACGTTAGCGGAAATGTTGTTTATGTAGCTGGTGAATGTCATGTGTGTATCGAAAGTTAGGCTATGGATGGTGGAATACTTATTAAGAGAGAGTCTGTTGCTTGAGGGTATTAGACTATCTTCTGTCAGGTGTAAGTGCTGTGAAAGAGGATTTATGAGGAGAGGCTGTCATTCTGTTTGTTAACAGCCCTGTTAAAATTTAATTTACATATTTCTGTAGTTCTTGTCTTTCTGTATTTATGGAGGGATTTTGAGTTGTGATTGTGAGGCCGTGTGAATAACTATTGATTTTTATAGCGGGAGATGTGGGTGGTGGCTTGGTAAATAGTGGATAAAAACATTAAAGATTCATGATAAGAGAGCGCCCTGGTGGATTCCATTATATAGCCTGTATGTTCGAGAGATGTGGCGTCATTGTATGAATACGACCGAATACGAAATTTATTATTTTATTCTCAGTGATGTTTATTTTTGTGCTTAATACTTTGTCTATTGCTAGTAGTAGAGTGCTATATATTTATTATTATTTATATTATTCATATTTATAACTATATATTTATATATATATTATATATATATATATATATATATATTATATATTATATATATATTATTTTTATTACATATTTTTATATTATATATTACTATTTATATAATATATATATCTATATTATATATATTATATATATATTATTTATATATAATATATATTTATATATATATATTATATTATATATTATTATATGATATATATATATATATATATTTATATATTATAGTATATATATATATATTTATATATATTTTATTATATATATTATTATATTTATATATATATTTATAATATAATTACCCCCTTCCCACTAGGATTTACATACGCCTCTTCATTTAGACTTGTACCTTTTTTTTCTTTTTTTAACGGAAAAATTATCTGCTACATACAACCATACATACAGCGTTTAGATTAGGGAAACCTTATTATCTACAAAATCTAAATTTTTAAACTTGAATATATTTTTTCATATCAGCGAACATTTTAATGCCAGGAAAATGAAGACGAAATGAAAATGAGGGCAATAAAAAGGAAAGTTGTATAATTAATAAAATGATATGGCGTACGGTATAAGTTTCAAACTGAGATGCAGTTTTTGGGTTAATTCGAAATATTATTCTTTATTGTGTGGTGCCTTTGTAAAGATTTGAAGAAACATGGTTGAAAAAGTCGATTGGTCATAGGAGTAATAGAAAAGAGGATCAGATAAATGTTTTTAGTTAGTATAGTAATTGGATGCAGGATTAGTTAAATAGTCTGGAAAGGTATAGCAGATATACATTAAAGCAAAAACAACAGTTATACTTAGATGTAGTGGAAATTCTACAATTGTTTAAAGAATGTTATTTTAATTCAAGATTTTTAATTGATGCAACCTCAACCTAACGCTTTAACCTAACACTAACCTAATCCTAAACCTAACCTTTAGCTTTACCTAACCTTAACCTGAACCTAGACCTAGCCTAAAAGGCCTAGCCTAGCCTAACGCTACTAACCTAACCTACCTAACATAAAACAAAAACATAACATAAACATAACAATAACATAACTAACATAACATAACATAACAATAAACCTAACCTAAAACCTAACCCTAACCTAATATATATAATATATTATATATTATATATATATATATATATATATATATATATATATATATATTATATAATACTGATATTTATTTATCTATTATATTAATATTTATATTTATATTATGTTATTATATTTTATAATCTATATTGATTTTTATTATATTCATGAGTAAGGTTGTTACGTTTATATATATTATATTGATTATTATTTAATCTTATCCAAATACATGAATAAAAATGTTGTTTTTTCGATTTCATATCAAATAATACAAGTTAAAAAAAATATTTCTCGCATTGTCTCCAGGTTGCTAAGTTTGATGAGTGTCGCTGCCCAGAGAATAAACCCAAAATGCCAGGCCGTAGATGTTAATATTTATTTCTGCGTATTTATTTATAATTAATTATTTAATTTAATTATTTAATTATTTTTAATTAATAATTAATAAATATTATTTTCTTTTCCGGCATTAAAACGTTCGCTGAATTCAAAAAATATATTCAGTTTTTTATGTAGCTCTCGCAGTTTTATATATACAGGTATCAACCAATCTATTGCCTGGCTTATTTCTATATATATATATATAGATATTTTTATATTATGTATTATTATTGAAGGTAATTATTATTTATTATTTATAGTATTTATTGTATATAGATATATTTTCCGAACCAATTTATTACTTATTATTTCTTTATTTTTTATTATTTTATGTTTACTATTTTTAAAAAAAAATATATATTATCATTATTTAAGTACTAATCGTGTATATTATAACATTCATTATCTTTTTTTAAGATTATTTGAATTCTCCAACTGCAATGCACTAAAAAAATCTTCACTTAAATACTGTTGAATGTTTGGTCTTCTCAAACTAAAGTAGATGAGTTATTTCATGATGACCCTGTAAATAACTGGTTTTCAAAAGGAAATGAATGTAAACACTTCTTGTATCAAATTTTAACAAATTTCTTATTTGTTTCATCGTACAGTCACTGTCTTTATACTGATAAATGCATTAATAAGATAAATTTCCGTCGATATCGTTCTTCTACTTTAACATGTTTTTATCCATAGAAAACGAGGTTATGAAAAGGCAGAAATGAGAATTTGGTAAAATTCTTAGGAGTAAATGATAATAGTTTCGGGATTTCAATTTCTCTGCAGTGCGAAGAAATTTCAAATACCGCAACTGTTGTTTTTCATCTTTTAACTTTAATTTATTTGTATTTTTAAAACCACTGCCACATATTATCCTTTTCTAACAACCACATTTATCTACTCAAAAAAGATGTACACATACCTTCTTTCCCCCTCCTTTTCCTACTTATTATATTATACTATATTATATATATATATTATTATTATATATATATAATTATATATATATTTAACTAATAATCATATATCATAATATATATATATCATATATATAATATATAATATATATTATATATATATATATTATTATAATGGCAAACTTTGTAGAATACTGTACTGTTAGTAACTTGAGTTAAGTTTGGTTGGTTTTTTATTTCGCGTCTCTCGCTCTCTCTCTCTCGCTATATATATATATTTATATGCAATCGACGATATTTTTAATCATTATAAATTATAGATAGGGGCAATGCTCAGCCTACGACTATCGAGAATCATAGTGACTGAACGAATAAATGTGAAGCAACACATCTTCATTACTAGAGTGTTTTTTATATATTTTAGAATTGTTTATTTTAATTATTATTGATTTTTTTTTTGATTTTGAAAGTATTTACAATTTATATATATAATATATTTATATTTATATATATATACTACTATATTTGTAATATATATATACTAATATTTATATATATAATTATATATACCTATATTTATATATATATATTTATATATATATATATTTATATATATATATATATATATATATATATATTATATATATTATTTATATATATTATTTGTATTATAATATATAGAGATATTATAAATATCTAGTTATTTATATATATATATGGTATTTTCAGATTTTTAATGCTCACAGTATGTAGCTATAGACGGAAGATCCTACAGTAAAACAAAATTATATTATTTGGAAAGACAGACAATATTCTTAAGGATTAGCATTTTTAACTTTTTTTTTTTTTTTTTTTTTTTTTTTGAAGTATAAAATTTTTTTTTTTTTTAACCTAAAGGAATACCCTAGGGTAAACGCAAAGATGGCTGAGAGTCGGGGTCTCTCGTTCCTCCCGGTGGACGAACGGGGGGACTAATCCCCCCCTCCGGGGATGGTCTCCGGAACCCTCCGCCTCTTTGGTCTTTGGGTGTCGCGGGGGTTCCTCCGACCATACCCGCCTCCCGGGTACGAAAAACGTCTCCCACCTCATGTCCCCCGTCCGGCTCGAGCCCTAAATTTGGTGAAATAATTGTTTTTTTTTTTTAAAAATTTTAAGTTTTTTCTAGGGGGCTTGAGAGCGAACGGGGGACAGAGGGGGGACGTTCACCAGGAGGCCGAGAGACGGAGAACCCCGCGACACCATTAAGAACCAAAGAGCGGGGGTCCGGAGACCATCACCGGAGGGGGGGATTAGTCACCCCGTCGTCCCCGGGAGGCGAGAGACCCCGACTCCTGCCAATCTTTGCGCAATTTACCCTAGGGTATTCCTTTAGTTACAAAAAAAATTTTTTTTACTTCAAAAAAAATAAATAAAAAAAAAAAAGTTAAATCCCCATCCTTAGAATTTTCGGCTGATCATTCCAAATTTATAATTTGTTTTACTGTAGGATCTCCGTTCTCTAGCTACATACTGTGAACATTAAAAAAATCTGACCATACCGTACCGCATTGTACCTTACAAAGACATTTTTTTAATAACTGCAAAATAACGTTAAAAAGATCCTAATTATAAACCAAAAGCCTCACGCCTTATTCATAGCCTTAAGCTTAAGTAAAATAGGTTGTCAAAAGTTTATTAAAAAAATTACGAAAATATTATTGCCTGCGTATCCATTGTAGGCCTATTCATTATTATTATTATTATTATCTATTCATTATTATTATTAATTATTATTATTATTATTATTTAATTATCTATTATATATTATACTAATATTTAAATTAGTAAAGCAAAATAATGCCTAATACAAATGGCCTTTTTTTTCCATTGAAAAAATCGAACTCAAAATGCAATTAACTTTCGTACGATTTCCACGGGAACTTCGTTTTAG
>JABUQX010006798.1:0-7500 GCA_015478945.1 Trachelipus rathkii
TCCACCCGACTACTATCTTCAGCATGCAGAAAATCCAAAATTATTCGCCTTCGGCTGCCAACGTTTCGCTTCATGAGTCGGCATCAGGAATACAATCCCTCAGGAATCGGACAGCAACAATCTGAGGTCCATTTTATGCTGAAGACATTAACTACACACAAAAGAAGTCAAAATTCCTCCACCAATGTGCAAGTTCGCTGATTCATAACCTCTGTAGAGTGACGTCATCTTTCTCTTTCCTTTTAAAAGGAGGTGCAGACGTGACCTCTCAGAAGCTGCCAACTTCAATATTTGAAGATCCCATCTTTCCGGCCTAGCTCAGAAGAATGTGGAGCACCTCCCAAATTTGCTCCTTTATTATGGAACATTTCCAATATGGAAAATACCTAAAAAGTTTGTTATTCATTACTGCACCAAATATATTCTGCTCCTACTTTGGATTCTAAGAATCTTGAAGCAGTGAGAACTTTCGTAACAGAGGTAGGGGCTCACCTCCACGAGTTAAAAGAGTTCGGAGTGGATCTTTTGGAGGAAGATTCAGCGGGGTGTAAGCTTCTCAGCCATATTCTGGTTGATAAGTTACCTCAAAATTTCTAAGAGAAATGAAGATTTCAACTAGGGAGCAATACTCTTCCATTAATTTGCAATATCATACGATCTTGAAGTCTATGGAAAGGATGAAGAATTAACCTCTCTCTTCTACTCAATATAAAGTCTAATCTTCACCCCAAGCCAAAAAGAAAACCTCTTTCTAATTAGTATCAAAGTTTCAAAAGAAATGAGCCTCCCATGCAGGAGCAACCACTTCTTCTCAGGAGAATCAAACTAAACCTAAACGAGACCTTCTCATATTAAGTGCAAGTTGAGCGGTTTTATGTGGGGTCTCATTCATGTCTCTTGTTCACTTATCCAATACGCCTCAAGAAGAGATCGCTGCAGTGCCTTAGACTTGTCCTCGCAGCTCACACTAAACACAAGACATGATTATGTCCAGCCAAAGACTTAGGTCTTAAAACTTTCTTGCGTCTTGGCTAAACAAAGGCTCCCAATTCTGCTCTTTTGCTTTTCAGCATTAAGACCAATCACAAGGTGAAAAGGACCCAAAACCCATATAGAAACCTCAAACATACGTTCATCTGCGCCACCTTGTACAGAGACTGATGATACCAGCCAAATTCATTGTTAGTAGGTATCCAATGCTGGATCCACTCCATTGGGCAACATTCTTCCTACGTTCCCTTAAGGTAAAAAAAATGGAAAATAAAATTGTAGCTGTACGCTGTCTTCTTGATTTTGGTTCCCAGAGGAGTACTGTTCAAATGGCAAGTCATGGAAAATTAGGACGTGTGATTGTCCTTCTTTCCCTAAGACAAGCTAGACAATAAAACTTTTTAGGAGAACGTATCCAGAAACAATGCATCCATATAGACTGCGATCTGAATCTCTTGTTGTACTCTTTTTCAAATTCCCATTGCTCATAGATCCTGTCTAACATCGGATTAGTAAGGATTAATGTGACCGCGAACTGTAAACATTCCAGCGCAATGATATAGGATTCGGATCGTTCTACAAAAAGCCGCCATGAAATAGGGGAATAATGTGGAGGTACTGATAGATCATAACCTGATAAACATGTTCAAATTGTCAACGTTTGAGAGGAAGTGCTATTGAGTCCTGCCATGGTTTCATTCGGACCTGTCAAGAGATTTTTGACACCTTCTCAAATTGACACAATTTTCAAACTTTAATTCTTTCGATAACAAAATTATATCTCTCTTCATGACAATCAAAGTTGACCTCTTCCCTCCGTCAGTCTATAAATAAAATTCCCGAAACAGTCGTCAACTCTATTATAGATCCATCTCCTTCCTACTTCGATCCTCTTTTTCACACACACCCTAACATAGACCTGGACGTGGGTCTTGAAAATTTATACAAACTAGAATCTATTGGCATCAACGAGGAAGCCGACCAAGGGTCCATTGACACCATTTTCAATCACAAATTCCATGAGAAGCATAGATCCGGGAGGAGTTATCATGTGAAATTCCTTTTACGAAGAGTCTAAAAGATCGGTACCAACAACACCCACGAGTGGCCCCTATGCAGCTTCTCCTATCAAGTAAAGCAAAACCCTTTCAAAGACAAAACCTCCGGTCTACTTAGGACATTTTTCTCGTATATCTGCCGATGAATCAGTTCGAGCTTATACAGTGTCTCCGAGGGATCATAAGCACATAATGGATACGCCCCATCGCCCGAGTGAAAGACTTCCAGCATACAACAAGTAACCGGTCTTCAGACGCAAAGCCTTCGGGTCAGCGGTGGAATAATCCATCACTTAACAGGCTGCTATCCCGTTAATCTGTGTTCTTTGTTTAGACTGCTTTCTACAATTTAGAAAACCAATAAAGTATGTAAGTGCTGCAGAAACATGACTCGAAGGCGTTTTACAAATTAATACTGAAGAAGCATGAGATCTAATAGTTTTCTCTTCTTTGGTAGAAAAATGTGTCTGAAACACCTTTGATATACATCCAAATCTTTGGTCTGGCAGTCACCCTATATACTAGGGCTGTTATACGACACCACGTTGAAAAATGCCACCAGATCTTTGTTCTTAGTTACTGAGCCACAATTTATATGGACAACTTAATCATTCTCTCATTCTTATTATTCAAACACTGCTAAACAATATATTAGCAGACTACAACTCGCATGACGAGGGGGTTCATTTTCTCTTGAGCAACAGAGTCCTGAACTTAGAACACTCTAAGAGTCTGAGGGAAAACATTCATCACACCAAAATCCGCAAGAAAGGGTTCTGGGATTCTTTCGATTACGCTTCAGATTTCTACGCTGATACGTTAATTCTTAACAACCGAAAAACAAAACGTCAGCTTCTCTTCTCAAATTGCCAAGGTCTCTTGACCCATTTTCCCCTTGTTCCTTCCGTCGACCATCAAGCCGTCTTCTTATGCGAAAAACATGCGGAACCACAAGAGATGGGTGGGATACAAATTACCGAGGGAGTTTGAGACCTCATGGAGAAGCTGATGTTTGACCTTAAACTATGAAGGATATCTCTTTCATAGGTCCTGCTTCAAGACAGAAAGTTCCGACCTGTCTCTTCACATCTTCGGCCGCGCTACCTGCTATGGTTTTTTGGTCTACGTTTCCACTTCAGCCAAAGAACCAATAGATCATTCTCTGTCTAAGGGAAAAAGTTTCCCGCCTTAACAAGGAAAACTTTATCACTTAAGCCTTTTAGTTCGGGTTCTAGCCTTTCAAGTGTCTAACCTCAAGCCGATGGCGTGTCCCAACTCAAAATTCAAATACTTTAAACATGCTTCTATGTCGCAAATCATATTGCATGTGGATTCTTAAAGGAGGAAAAGGAACAAGAGCGTTTTCGTGTTGAGTAGAATGGTGGTGAAATGAAATAAGATATCTTCTCTTAGAGAAAATCAGCAATTGATTCCCAAATTTCATTTGTAAAATCTTTGGATAACCCAGCAGATCTCCTCACAAGAGGCTTGTCAGTACCAGAATTTATAAATCAATTATTGTTTTGGAAACAGGGTGCTGAGTGGCTCTCGGCAGCCCCAATTTATTGGTTTGAGTCTGAATAGCACAAGCAATCCTTCTCTTGTGCTTCTGACTACAAATCAAGCTGTACCACCACCTGTGATCAAGTTTGAAAAGTTCTCCAATCTCCACGCTCTACTAAGAGTATGCTCTCTCCTTTTTAAGTTTTCAGCAATCACACGAAAAATAAGCATTGATTGTGAATCAATGGCACGATTGTATTGCTTAAGGAGGATGCAGGAAGAGTCCTTCCCTAAAAAACTTGTTTTCCTAAGAAGAGCAAGAGCTAATCCTTCGTTGACCGAACCACCACCTGATCTGGTCAATCATCTGAACTTGTTTCTTGATGATCAACATCTTATAAGAAGCAAGGGAAGACTTGCTCGATCCAACTACTATGATTTTGATGTGCTAAACCCCATCCTCTTGGGAAAAAGTCATCATTTCCTTCTTTTCATCAGAAATGCTCACTATGAGTGCAAACATTTGGGAATTCAAGCCACTTTGACAAACATCCGTCTTAGAGGTTTTTGGATCACCGCAGCCAGAGCTACTATCAAGAGGGTTCTTACTGACTGTATCATATGCAAGAGGTACAACAACTTTGCATTTAAATATCCCGCTTACCACGTTTACGAGGGCTGCAAGTGAACTATCCGCCCTTCCAACATTGTAGGAGTGGACTCACCAAGCCATTGGTGGGATGTGAAGGTGAAAGGCTCTCACAGCCCAAAAATTCCTCTATATACACATGCTTAAATGTGCGTGCTGCATATTTGGTTTGATAGCAAATATGTCGTCTGAGTCATTCGTCCAATCATTCAAACGTTTCGCAGTCGCTTTGGAATATCGACGTTGATATAGCACAATGCCAAAAGCCTGTTCAGGGCAGTCGACATCATTTGAAATATTTGTCATCTCGAAATATGGGCAGGAGTCCTCCTAAAAATCACATTCATACATCGATAGAAGTCCCTTTATACATCCCTGACCGGCTTAGCCTATGGGAGAGACTCTGAATTGTGGTAAACGGTTGTCTCGTGAAAACCATCGGACGATCCTCCACTGAATATTTTCAATTCTTAACAATTCTTGCAGAAATTTCTGATGCCATAAACTCGAGACCTCTCACCTACACGTCAAGTTCTCAGGATGTAATTCCACTCGAACCTAATTGTTTTTTGAAGCCCCATTCAAAAACAAGCATGGTTGCAGAAATGAAACCGTTCTCAACCATTAATAACAAACCTACTAGAAAATGCTTGATCAATCTCTCGGGCAACCTCAGACACCTTTTGGAAAGAATTTCAACCAGATGGAGAAGAAGATCTCTGCTAAGTCTCCGCGAATAGTAGAACTTACAGACTGGATGAATAACTTGGTCAAAGTAGGTCCGTGCGAACCATGTGGTTTACTTACTAGTCCTGTCAGAAGAGCGCCTTTGCATGGGCATCAGCCTCAATTTGTTAGTACATGAGATATGGAAAGGTATAGATCAGCTTTCTTCAGAGTCTCCAGTGAACAAGTTAAATCATCATTCAATTAAACACTTATATCCTTCTGAGCTCCTTAAACTGATAGCCCGGAAACTCTCAAATAACAACCCTCCATCATCGAGTCCATCTACCTCTACGACTCTTAACCCAACTCACTTAGAGCTAGCCTTCAAACCTAGTCGAAAAGCACTGTAAGCAGCAAAGACACGTCTTCAAGAAAGTGACTCTTCAGAATCTGATTCAGAATAATATGTTAAAATCTCTCCAGCCAATTATCTTGGCATAAGGAGAATACTCCAGGAGTGTTTGTAAATATGTCTTTTTTTACTCTTTTTTCCTTCTTTAATTGTCTTCTCTACTTCGTATATTCTTATAATTCTTGTAGTTTCTCTATATCAATTTAAAAATATGAATAGAAGGTAACACTATGTCCCATCAAAGTAAGCCTACTTTTGATTGACTTTACATAATATTACTATTACTGATATTTCTATTATCTTCTGTAATAATAAATTTATTATGAATCAAATGACTTGTGGCTCATTATTTAAAAATATGAATAGACGGTATCAATGTCAGTATAGGGTATCTTTATTATGCAGATTTTTAAAATATCTGTAACTTGGTACTTTCTTGTAGCGTGTATCAAGTTCTCCAAAACATGACCTGTCTTTTAGGGTATTTATAAATTATGAACGGATGTTTAATAATCTTTAAACAATAAAAGTATTAAGATCGGTATCTAGTTTCATATTTAAAGTATCGTTATCAAGTTTCATATTTAAAACCTGAATGCACATATAACGTAATTTATAGTTTATTTAACATATCCTTCGAACAACCTGCAAAATATCCTTCGCTTGCATAACGCAAAGTAATATAATAGACCGAGGTCTTTTCAGCTATCTTCTTGTTCGAAGCAATTTTAAGTAAACATCCACCACTTCGAGGCAGTTAAATAGATCAATTAAAAGGGAACCTAAAATGTTAAAAGGAGTATTTATGACTTTAAAATCTACTAAATATTTGTACGCCAGAGGTCGGGAATACTAATACGAGACCCTGGTTGAAGGAATAAATTTTCTTTCAGGAAAAAGTTGTATTGTCTTTCGACTCGGTATTAGTCTTCATCAGTAAACAAAAATGGTAAGTTTACCTTCTGATAATCAGGTGTACAAATAAAACTTTTAACATGGTATAAATTAATTAAGACTAGTATTTGTATTACTCATACAGAATTGTGAAACAATTATTCTTCTTGATTGTGAAGACATCTATTAAGGTATCCTTATTTCCGGTTGATCCTGCCAAGATATACAAATCCTTCGGCTAATGAGTTTCAGCTGTTTTCTCAATTAGGTAATTGCAATTTTACAATTTTTAACAATTAAAATTTTAATAATAACAATTTAGAATAAAACCATTTATTTATTTTTTTATGTTTGACTTACTTGATCTTACAATATATATATATGGAGTAAAATTAGGTTTCTGATTTTTATATATTATCTCTCTAGAAATGTTGGAAACATCAATTTCTGGGCAATGTTCCCTCCCCAACTTGATTTTATAAACAATATAAAAAACATCATTTAACTTATTAACATTAAGTAACATGTCTTCCAGAAACTCGAATCCTGAATCATTACTATCCAGTTCATTAGCAAAAATTCTTCATCAGACGGATATTTATGTGTAGTGGTGGAAGATAAATTTATAAAGGTGAAACAAATGCCTGACTTACTACATTTTCCTTTTACACAGTATGTGCCTTTCTCTTCAGCCTCTGTTTTTGTTTATGATGATTTTTCCTATCTTCGACGCTTCATTCGTACAAGAAGCAACAGAAATTAGTGTACATAAGTTGTAATCTAAATAAGATAAGATAGCTATTACTTTTAGATCTCCACAAACATGCCATGAATATTTCTCATAGTGTAAGTTTCATTTTTCATCTGACTCCTTCACGCTAGAAGAATTGAACACAGGGATAAATGGATACCTATTTCCAGAATGAAGTAGTATCGCTTTCAAACTAAGCTTTGAAGAGTCTATGAAAGGACGCCATTGCTTAGGGTCGTGCATATATCCATAGGATATTGTAGTAAAGAGTCAATATCATTACAATAAACTACTGTAGTTCCTAATACCGGGAGACTTTTTTTTATAGTTCGCACCTCACGGTCATGGCCCTATTCTAGGAGGGGAACGTCTCTAGGTAATTGATACCTAAGATCCGTACGGGGGGTTCGAACCCGGGCCTTTGCCTTTGCGACTCTGTCGTTCTTCCGATTCTACCACAAGGAGATGAAATGTTCAAATTCAATCTACCTGACACCATGGTTCGTAGGCAAGGGGGAACCGTTTCCTCCCTAAATTTTGGCAAGGAAATTTTTATTGAAAATTATAAAGTAAA
>JABUQX010006798.1:10000-25000 GCA_015478945.1 Trachelipus rathkii
TTAACAACATCTTCATATTCTGTCTAAGATCTAATGTTCATTGTGGTATTGAATTAGAAGGCTGGAAACCCTTTGGAGCCATATACCAGTGGAAATATCTGAGTTTTTAACATTACGTCTATCCTTAGCTTTTAATTCTGATATTTCTGTTATGCCAAAATATTAGTCCATTATTATCTTCAAATAATTGAAATTATAAATTTCATCTGACGAGATTCATTCAGCAAACCAGTCTTGTATGTATTCATTGAAACACTTTTAATTTATGAGAAAATTTCAAGAAATCAGCTACAGTGTTTGTTATGTACCACTTGTATCTAATATTTGATCTTCAAAAATAGCCTTTACCAGTATTCTAAAGGGCTATTTATTCGCTAATTGGTAGTTAATTACCTATTTAACCTTTTATTGAGAAATAAATGGGTGACAGTTTAAAACTTCAAATTAGTTATTGTTTTGCATTTTATTTGAAGAGTTCTTTTGTCAAATTTTCAATGGATATTAATTACACCAAGGAAGCGTTCGGAAATTGTAACTATATTAGGAATAGATGAACTAATACTGATTATATATATTCAGTCCAAAATGTATTCTGTAGTAAGTTAAAAAGTATAGTTGTTTGTTTAAATAATACATAAGATGGGAGGCGAGCGAGAGGATTAGTAGAGTACCAAAAGGCTCACTGAATTTAAACGATATAACATGCATAAGTAATTAAAGTAGTACGATCCAACTCATTTGATAGTTAAGATATAATAATTTTACCTTGTTCAATTATAAATAAATTATAACTTACTTTCTTCGTACGACGAGATGTGATAAATGTAGCGTTATTTTTTAATTGATAATGCCATATAGGACCTTTAAAATAACTAAATCTTAAAAGGCTCAAAAATAATTACTTGAGCTAGTAATATTATTTAAACAAATCATGAAGTACTAATTATAACCCTTTATAATAATGTCAAAGTTTATATTAGAGTTTTTTTATTTTTTAATATTTTTGAAATATTTTGAATTTCTCTAAAAAAATCGGATATAAGAGACATAACTAAGATAATACTCACGCCAAATACGAGGATACCTAACGATAATATAAATTATTGTTAGTATACTGTACTGAATAGTGCTCACTATAAAGTGAGATAATATTATTTTACGATAAAAGTCAGGATGCGCCATTACCTGCCCAAACCTCTCTTAAAATAATTAACAGCTAATGATCTATTTTTATTATATATTACTATTCAACCGATACATCTATTAATACTTATACCACATTAGTGATGTAGATAACATCTACTCACTATAAATTTTAATAGTGAAGATATTGGAGTCCGATAGATAATAACAATTGTAATCTATAAAAATTATCCTGCAGTCAAGTCATATATAGAAGTTATTCTTTAATATAAAAAAGTTTTAATTTAGAATTCGATTATGAATAGATACTGATATATCTATTTTTAACAGCTTCTTCCTGCCATATATATGGGGATAAGGGAGAGGGTAAGAAACTATACTAACCCTCTACATAATGACGAGTACATTTTATATTTAGACAAATATATATGAGACATAATTGTGCCTCTCACTATACTACATGTGAGAATGTTATCTACTTAATTGTATTTTTATTAACGTTAAGTTTAAGATGAGAATATAATCTCCGATTATTGGATATATATTAAGACCTCTTTTCGTCTTAAAATGAACAGAGTCTTGTTATAGTTAATATCGATACTCTATAAAACTCCATTTGATGTATTATGAGACTAGACGTGTGAGAAAAACATATTAGATGCAAATGTATATGTTTGATATAGTACACCACGAGATACTCTATCATTTAGAAATGATAATACACTCTTAGAATATATTGTGAGATGTATTTTCTGGGATAAATCAAGTCAGTTTCTTATATGCATTAACTATCTTTCCCGCCACACTTCCATATCCTCTGTATCATATATTCAATCTCAGATATCCACTCTATATGAAGACAGTACGTGAGTAGAACGCTTATGCATGTTTATAAGAATCTCGCCTGTATTTTTGACGCACTGGCCCTCATACGTTACTCTTACGAGTTCGTACTACTGGCATCCTTTCTAAAGCGTCACGTAGAAGAAAGAGTGCACTCTCAATTTAAATATTATACACTCTTGTAAGCAGATCGTTACTCTGTCTAATAATAGAATACATATTAGTTTGCCAATATTTTGTACGAATTTAGTTTTTGTATATTGATAATCATAAAAAGGATTAGCCGGTCACCATATTCCTTTATTTAATAATAATGAAAGATAACTACATGTAAACTCTATATAAATTGGTATTCTCTATGAATCATTTCATTAGTTATATTAAAGTTAATATTTTGTCTCGTCAATTCCTTAGAAGTCCATACAGACATCTTAGATATGATTACTTAAATAATAATCCCTATTTAACTCAGATTAAGTAATACATATTAATATGTATAATATATATATTTTTATGGTAGATTCGAGGTTGGACATGTTTATTTTATCACAAATCGAAGCGTGCTTGATTTGCCTCCGACTCTAAAATAAGCTATATTTTGTTTATATAGTCAAATCGTCTGGTGAGGCACTGGCCTCTCCTGTTGTTTCTTATATTAATGTTCCTACGTAATAAGTTTTCTCATGTAATATATATTATAGAATTCTCCTCTGATGTTATAGACCTTAGTTTATAAATTATTACTTAAAATTATTAAATGTTGCACTTTACTTAGATAAACATACATGGTTGATTATTCCGAACCTCTGCTCTTGCTCTGACCCATGGCGGGTGCTTTATTCTATATAATAAATATATGAATTTTCATGTTGATCGCTTCTCTATATATTTTGGTGGTCAATTGATAATATTGACTATTATAGATCGTATTATTACCAATCAATTACTAGCTTATGATAGTTATTTGTAGAGGACTGATAATCTGAATTTTGCCCTTGTGAAGCATAGAAGTAGATTTAACCCATGTCGTCTGATAGTCATAAAATATTCAGAAGATCATATCGTAAATGTAATTAATAAATTTTAATTAATTAAAACTTTAATTTGAGTAAAGGTATTTACATTTATAAATAATATTACGCTTGTGAAAATCAATCATATTAATGGTTTTGGAGGGGTATATATAAATAAAAGGATGATTTGTCATTTCTCGTATTTCATTGATGCAAAGCATTTAATATATATGAATAAAAGTTGTATTAAAAATGGCTTTCCTCTTCGCCGATAACAATATTGAATAATTAGGTTTAATTTTAAATACTAGCAATACCAATTATATATTTATATATTCACTGAAAATATATTGCTAATGAGTTATTTAATATAAATTTATTTTTTTTAAATTATTGGGCATCAGTTTATATTTAATCTGATATTGATATAAAGTTATTCAATGAAAATCAGAATAAGGTCTACCATTATATTTTATATAGTAATTATCTCTACTCACACTCACACTTTTTTCATTGTCTTATTAATGATTTTTAATAGTAGTAGGGTAGTTTTTATATTTTAGGGGTGATTCCTAATATGCAGGGGCGTATGATTATATAATTAAGTTTTAATATAGCTCAGTAATAATAAATATTCAGTATGAATATTCCTATGCATAAAATATAAAGTAATAATTATGTGTCAGTAAACATTTCACGACGAAATCGTTCCCCGTTACTTTCCTCAAAAGATACAAGGGGATGAAATCCATAATTTATTAAACATTATAAGTTTACAAATATAAACCAGTAAAACTAATTTGGAAAGGTAATTTACAAATTCATTCAATTTATTTATATTATAATAAAGATTACATATCATTATACTGTCAACAGAGAATAAATATACGAAAAAGTTTGAAAACGAAATGATGGTGTGTGGTGGGTATGCTTTAATTATAGGTTTTATATTATTGACCAAATGTTTTGAAACATGAGGCGCAGCTACCCCCAGCCCGACAATAAAGGCCTTATTTCTGCGAAACCGCTCTCATCGATTTGGTTGGAGCGCACATCTGTATATTATATACCGTGTGATGTGCCGAATTGTGTCACATAGATGTATGCGATTTATGTCAGAGCCTCTATAATTTACTTCGAGTAGATTATTCTCAAACTGTTGCTGTATAAACAATGTTTCAGAGTGAGACACCCTCTCACAAGAAGAAAATCCAATTGCTAATTTAGTCCTGGAGTACGCGCTGGAGGTACTCAAGGTTCTTACAATCTCTAGCTGAATGCATAATCACAATCACTTGTCAGTGGATATACAGTGTATTTACATAATAGTTAGATGCAAACTATAACTGAATATTGAGCTGGATGCTGACCGTCCGGTTCATAAGGAATACAACTTTCGATCTATTAAATGTGTATATGTGACGTCCTTCCAGTAGATGTATGGCAAAGTCATGATATTCAATATAGAAATTGGGCGATTAAACGTCTCCATTAAGCTCACCGCTGGTAAATAGAAATATGGAACTATATATCCATGGTCGCCAACATTTGCTAGACCCATTACATTCTTATGTAAATAATGGTGTTTATTATATAGATTCGGCGGCTTATCTCACAAACTATTGCATTGTAGGGTTCTCATCACAAGTCCATATAGGTGATTGTGTGGATAGTTCGTATATGGCGTCTCTGGTAATAATAATTTGCCTCTCACAATCGGTGAATACTCAATAAATTCTCTAAATATAGTTTGGTAATGAGATTGTCTGCAATTTTCTGATGCATCCATCGACACAAAGCTACTACTTTGCAGGAATATATATGTCTGATTGGTGATAATAATGCTATGCACTCGTTGGATATGTGAATATAGAGGGTAAGCAGAAGTTATGACTTTTATAATACCCTCTGAAAAAACTCATAGTAGTCGATAACGACTTTACACATGTAGTGATTGCATATATATAATATATATCAATCTTTCTTGTGTAACTTGCTGTAAGGACTTAGTCCTCAATGATTCTTGGAAGAAATACACTGTTCTTCGACATCTGGAAGATATGATAATTATATATATATATAGTGCTTAGGTCGCTACAGGTAATGTTAAATTTAGTTAGTATTTTTTATTAAACTTCCTTGTTTCTCTAATAGAACGTTATGATTGGAGACGTGCAAATAACATATAGTATTAGTAAATGCGTGAGATGACACTGAGTATAGAGGTATTTATTACACTTTCATTATGAGACGACCATGGCTGCTAATAGAATTATACCGTTCGTAATAACGAGGAGTAACAAATATATGCTAATATCGGCACTCAATTTATCTAACAATTTGTTGTATAATATCTATATTTGATATATGTAGCAACTACATTAAGTACACAGAACTTGGCGCTCGACATACGGGAACTTAGTATTATGTAGTAAAATAAAGAAAGCGAGTAATACGGAATACTAGTAAAATTATAACAGGTAGTAAACTTTCCATACGGTATTATTTAGTGTTATTATTAAAAGGTTAGAGATTGATGGCATCACCGGGTAACGGGTAATGAGAATATAATCAGTAATTATATGTCCCATAAAATAATAGTTTCATCTAAACTTTAAGTTATCTTTTGAGAATACTAGATAGGCAGTTTTGTGGTGAATGTTTATTGAAACACATATTAATCTTTATAATTTTAATGTCAAGTGCTCGAATATTCATATATCTTGATATTTTATTTTCTGCCCAAATATTACGAACCTCACCATATATAGGCTTAACCTATCATTATATATATTAGAGGGAACCTTATCTACTTGTTTATAATATATAAGCCTAGGTATTTCATAATACTAAATCTTATTTAATGTAATATAATAATATTATTTGTAACATACCTACACTAAATTAAATTAATTAAATAGATATATATTATATATATATATATCCATATTATATATATATTAATTATAATATTATTAATATATATATATATATATATATATAAAATAAGTAAAATCTATTCTCAAATTAATATTTGTCAAATTTTTAATTATAAATAATCAGAAGTCATCCATCTCTCTCATCTATCTATCTCTCATCTATCTTCTCTCATATCTATATATCCTTTCATATTACTGTATCCTCATCTATCTCTAAATTCATCTCTATCTCTATTCATAAATCTCTGTCTCTCTCTCTCTTTTCTCTCTATTATATCTATCTTTCATATTACTTATATCTTCTTCATATCATCATATCTCTATCTATATGTGGTTATAAGTATATATAATGTATTATAAATATATTAATCAGTTCTGGCTGAAAAATAAATTGTTAATACTTTTTATGATCAAGGGAAGAGAAAGTGAAAATGATTTAAAATTTAAAAATATTTTAGAATAGACTTATCTAAAATTAAATGTAAATAAAATCATACTTAAATATAATTATATTTGGCTTTCATAATTAATAATTAGTTGTATATTTATTATTCTATATAATAATTTATTAATAATGGTTATTAAACTATTAAATTATTTAATAAAATAACAGTCACATTATTATAATATAATTTATATATTTAAACCATATATAATTTATATTTATTTATATTGTAAACATTTTTATTAATAAAGATATTTTATACTGTATTTAATTTACTTTATTATATTTTTAATTATAATTTATATTTCTGAAAGTGAAATTATTTTGTTAATTTAATAATTTTTTAAATAATTTATTATTTTAAAAATGTATTATTAACAGAATGTAAAATATTTAATATTATCCTATATAAATTTATTTGTAAATTTAAATTGTTAGAATAATTATTGTGTAATATTGCCACACTCTTTTTGGGGGTCAGTCACCCTTCAATTTGGGGGACCTCTCGATGCATATGGCTTTTACAAGGGCGAATACTAAACATAAGTTCTCTTATATTTAGGGAGTAGAAATATTTGATATTATGTTACATTACTCTAGTGGGAGGGTAAATTAGGGATGCATAATACTATCAGCAATGAATTATAGTTTCTTACCAGTTTCATAAATCACTCTATTTAAACATTCATTAACTGAAATGAGATTTTGAGATGATGATTAGGTAAATGTCGATTCACTGCCTTTTTTCGGGCTGTTTCAGAAAATTACTGAGTATGGTAGCAATCTTCCACCTATTATTTATTATATAGTAGGACTATTTTCGATGGAAATAGTGGGATTTATATAGGTACGTTTGATAGATTAAAGATATATTTATTGTGGTAGGCTATTATATATATATTTAATGGTGGAGTTTTGAGGTGATTATATATATAATGAGCGGTTGCTGAGTATATATATACTTATTATGTTGTATAAAGTGAGTATATAAATAATATTGACTTTTGAGAGATAGATATATGTTTTTATATTAGAAGGAGTAAGGGAGATATGTTTTACTAAAGTAGTTTTGACCGTTAGGGAGACTATTAAACGAATTGATATATGTATATTTCTGAAGGTAGTTATAATATCATGTAGGGGGGGGTAGGGTTAGGATCAGAGTCTTAGAGAGCAGAATTGCAGTGCTTTATCAATTAATCACTCAAATGAATATACCCTTGAATTAGGTGAGAGATAAACTTTTATATTATAGCTTCCTCATGCAGGTGTTTTAGTCGTAGTGAGGTAGAGTTATTATTTGGAGCTCAAACTATTAGTGTGATATTTTAGTTCCTATGGCATTAAATTTTATATTCTTTATTTTCTCACAATTTTAAATTTTTTAATTTAGATGAAGGTTTAGAGGTTACCAAGAGAACTGATTAGATTCGTTAAGCTATTATTGTAATGATTCTTGGTAGAATATGTTTTTATGTTAGTTGATTAGTAATAATATATGTTTTTTTACAAGAGTTAGCATTTTGAGTATATGAAGTTTATGTAGAACATTATTATATTTTTTTAGCTTGTTATAATTATGATGTTGTGAATGTGTTGCTTTGAAAGAGGAGGTTATTGAAAGTTATTTAATGAAAGTAATTTTAGTGTTTCGTATAAGGTAGATATAGATAAATTAGGTAAGTTTATTATAAGATTAACGTTTGATGGGTGTGTAATGGAAGAATGAATTTGCGCTTATATTAGTCGTTTGTTGGTAGGAATATACATAGATCTACTAGAGAAGTGTTATTTATCAGAGGCCGAGGGTTTTTTTCTGGACCATATACCATCAGCTGTGTGGCTAGATCAATGTGTTTCTCACTAAGTGGAGGTACAAATAATGCGCAGATAGACGCAGTTTCCACTGTGTTGTGAGCTCACTGGAACGCCTAGATGGAGGGGGTATAAGGTGAGGCCTAAGAAATAATAAATGGGGGTGTGTTGTAAAGTTATTTATAAAATACACGTGAATCAATTATATTTTCTTATATGTATATTTATTATATATGTTCACTATTATATAATATATAATTAATATATATATATATATTTATTATATATATTATATATATCTATAATATAATATATATAATATAATATATTATATTATATATTATATATATATATATTAATATATATATATATTTATATAATTATATTTATATATATATATATATATATATATTATATATATAAGGCTAATATTATATATATATATATAATATATATTAATTATATATTATATATATATTATTAATATATATTAATATAATATATATATCTATATATATATATATATATATATATTATATATATAATATATATATATATATATATATTATATATATATTATATATTATACGTATAGTATATATATATATATATATTAATATAATAATTTAATATATATATATATATATATATTATATATATATATATATAATATTATATATATATCGATTAATTATATTATTATTAATTATATAATATTAATACATAATATATTATATATATATATTATAATATATAATATATATATTATAATAAGCATTATATATATAATATATATTTAATATATATATATATATATACTTAATTTAAATAATCATACACAAATTCATGAGCACTAATATAATCATTAATTTAATATATATAAAGCCCTGCAACAAGTATGCTCGTATATTATAATACATTTTAATAATTATATTGTTACCAAACAAGAGGATTTTTTTTTTATTCAATTGCATAGATTCATTCTTAATTCTTAAATACAAAAAAGAAGTTATTCAGTAATTATTTTTTTTGTATAATAAATTATCTTTATACAAATTGTTAATAAATGACAATAGTTCATAATATAGAAATTTGAGGTTTTAATATAATTTGCTTTAGACTCTTCAATGATATTATGTCACGAAATCACGAAAATTATATAATATTAATATATATATGGAATATCCTCTCTAAATATCTTTTTTCTCTTATCACTACATCAACGCAGTACTACTTTTAGATCAACATTTACTGTAATCTTAATATATATGGCGTAAATTTTAAGGAATAGTATTTTTCCCCTGCTTTTTTGATTTTTTTTTAATGAGAAATTTCTATGACGATTATGTGAAGTTAACTTATAATTGATGTTAGAAATGTTATATTAATTTAATTGGCTATATAATACGTTGTCTATATCATTATAATGTGGAATTATTTAGCTAATCAATATAATAATAATAGTCAATATAAAATAAAAATAAATAAAATAAATAAAAATAAGATATAATAAAATAATTAATAAAAATAATATAATAAAATAATATAATAAAAATATAATAAAATAGTATAATAAAAATAAATAATATAAGTAAATATATAAATAGAATTTTTATAAAAATAATATAATATAATAGTATATAGTTAAATATAATATAATAATAAATATAGTAAAATATAAATAGATAATTATAAATATATATAAGATTAAGATGATGGTAGTGAGTGAGAATTAGATATAAATCATAATAGATAATATAGATATATAATTAGATAATAGAATAATATTATTTTTCTTTATTTCATTCACTAATTAGAATAATATAGATATAAATAATAATAGCTTATGACATTGAGGTTTTTAAGTTTTGGTAAAGTAAAAAATAATTGGGGACTGCGAAGAAATATTAAATATTGAAATTCGTTTACTAAACTTATCAGCCCAACTAAGTTTATCCAAGTGATCCATATTGGTCATTATAGGTAGATCTATAAGGATATAAATAATTATAAGTCGAGAAGAATTTAGTAAGGAAGTGTTGGAGTATTAAGAGGCAAAGAATTTAGGATTGCTATAAGAGTTATAATATAAATAAATAACATATTTATTTGGTCAAAGATTTGCAAGAAAGCTAAATTTGTTGGGTAAAAATTAATGGTGTCAAGTAAAGAGGTTAAATTACAGACTCTGTAAAAGATAGAAGATGTACCTTTCACGAACACACCAGCATGTCAATAGCAGCACCAACTCGATCATTCAAACTCTCAAGAGATGATTTTAGCAATGTTCGAAGGATTCGCAAAGCAATAATAATGATGGAGTATACACACGCAAGCAATGCATCCGATATAACTAATAAATTGGTTAAACCTCTATTCTTTATGCTAGTTTGGATTTGTTATAGAAGGTGAGAGTATTTGAAAAAGAGATAGTGTATGTTCGGATTAGTATGAGATGGGTTAGTTAAGAGTTTTTTGAATGAGTATGTGTCTAGGTAATGTGCGGAAGGTTTACTGGTGTGTGATATTAGCTAGGGCTGTTGGGATAGAGTGATTAGGGTATTTGGATAAGTACTGATCGTGGTTATAAAGGTGTAGCTGGTAGTGATTTCCTTGGATTGCGCAAAGACACCGGGGTTCATACTTCTGGATGTTCTGTAACCACTACCTGCCCTGTCACTTCTCCTGGTATGTGGTGGCCACACATAGGATAGTATATTTCATCCGATTCTAATGAATTATCCGACCTTGTTTGTGGTTTCCTAAGTATACTACGTCTTTTCTTGAAGGAGTTATGTATAATTTTGTAGCTTATTCGTTTCAAAGGCGTTGGTCTTATTCTCAGTTCTCTTTCCTTATTTGATATGTCATCTGGGATACGCACATGTTTGGTTTCTGCACCATAGCCAACTCCCAAATTCTGGAATCTGATCTTAATCTTCTTATTAACTAATGGCTTTGTGTCTGCACATTTAATTACTCCTTGTATTGGTGTTCCCATTGAGGTAAAAGATGTGATTGTATCAACTTAGTGATAATGTCGTTTGAGATAATCTTCTCGAATTCACAAGTACATAGATAAAATGGTCACACCAATTAACCATAGGTGTACTAATGTCGATTAATTAACTATATATACAGTTAAGGTATAATAAATTAATCAATAGGATAATATAATATGAGCGTCCTGTAAGTGGAACATGCATATTGGTAAATTTATTAATAAACTGTTTACTTTGTTTGAATAAGCGGTGATAATATAATATTATGGCTATAACATTGCTTTAATTTAATAGTAGAAAAATTAGATGTCATAGTATATATATATATATATCTGTGTATTGTGTTAATAATCTCTCAATAATCTTCATAAAATGAGGGCAATTCTTAGTCTTTAAAGGCACGGATCAAGACTATGAGATATTAGATATATAGATATATAATATATATACATTAGATATTGCTGAAAATATTTTCAAATTTTAGTAAATTGATAGTTTATTTAATAGAAATATAGAAATTATACCTGTGATTATAGTTGTCTTATGTTTTGATGTTTATAATATGCATATAAATTAGCAAATAAGTTCTTCATCGATCTATTTTTAAGGTTATTATTATTTATGCTTATGTACATGTATGACATCTGTATATGTATAACAGCTTGTACATGTACAGCTAATATCGTAAGGTTTATATTCGGTGTGTATTATAATAATAATACCCTTTGATAGTCTTCGACAATTATATAGCATTTAGGTATGTGAGTTAGTATTATTGCCAGTAGCAGTAATATAAATACTATTACTATTTATGTTAAATATTGAATAGAAACGATAAGTGATAATTGTTAGATATAATTATCAAGCTTGATTTTACTCACAGCCATAGTACTAAATAGTATCCTATCGGTAATAGAGTGTTTATTCAATACCTTTATGGTATTATGCTGGTTAGCTAATTTTATTTTACACTGGTATAACTAGTAATTTCATTTAATTGGATACCCTCAGTCATATATTGGAAATTATTAAATTATACATTTGAAATATCCATTCATCATATTTATTATATGCCCAAGCCAATAACAGTATACTTGTCTTTTTGATATTTTCTGTACCTTAGAGATTATTTGCATTATGTACCGTATATTATAGAATGCGGTTGAAATATTTTCGGCACCTCCAGTTATCCTCTACTCTCTGCTCTGCATATGGAAATAGATTATGTAACGATTTTGATACCCAATTAGGTTACTTTCAAGTTAAATTTTAATTTATCTCGCTTAATCACTATAAACGTCTCGTATCATGTATGTTTGTGTTTATAGTGATGCGTAGAGATGAACTCTTATTTTTATTTGGCTCTTTACTTAATCTAGATAATCTGTAGTTAATATTTTGGTTAACTTTTTAAGCCTGAATGTTTTTTAAGAATACAAGATTGTGTGATATCATATTGTATTTATATTGTTGATTATATGGTAAATTTGGGATTCGTATAACTGCTAGCACCTTTTAATAATTATTGGTGCTTGAGGTAAAGGTTTTTACGTTTTTAAAGGGTTACGATACGTATTTCACTAATTTACGAATGATTTTCTCATATTATATGATTTCTCATGAATTACACTGTTATCCTAATATAATATTCTATCCTTTCACAATATTTTATTTTCTTTAATTTTCGGCCTTTTTAAGCTTTTACCTGCAATTTCATTAGTTTTCGTCCTCATTGCAAATTAATGATTTTTAGAATTATAATAGTGGATTAGCATTGAGGATCTACGTCTACATTCAGTATAATGTCTAATCATTGAACGAACTTGGTATAAGTATCGTACTTGATCTAGTATTAATCCTGATACTACTCTTACTTTTGATTCATTACTTAAGTTATTTTTTCATAGTAATGCATGATTATCCTAAGATTTACCATTTTAATTACATACAACACACAGCAATACATAAATCTACTGTTGAATAGTTCATATGTATTTTACCTATAAGATTTGATTAAATATATCAAGAATTTTTAAAATCTAGTACTGTATATATATATATATATAATATATATATATATATATATTAATATATCTATATATATTATATATATATTATATAATATATTAATATATATATATAGTATTATATATATTTATATATATAATATAATATAGAGTAAGAGTAAGAGAGGACGGACGCCCCAGGACGACGCGATTTCTCTAGATGAAGCATGATATGATACCTGTAGAGACTGTTGGAAAGCGCACGAAGGACGTACGTGAATGTCAAGATGTGAACCTCGCATGGAAGGATTGAGACCATATGGGTAAACAGTTTAAGACTCACAGTGAGATTATTATATCAGTATAAGTATAATAGAGTATAAATTTATAGTGGTAATTTGGGATATAGTCAAATTTATATTATATATTATTTATTTGCAAAGAATAATTTTATTAATAATAATAATATGTTAAATATTTTAATTATAATTTATAAATTTATTAGAAATTTTAAATAAATAGATAGATAGATAGTTTTTTTAAGTGGAACAATAATTATGTTATAATAATAATTAAAAGATATTTAATAGAGTCTATATAATAATATTATAATAATACACAAATAATTTTAAGAAATTATTATTATTAATATTTAATATCATTCTTGGAACAAAACAAATATAGGTCATAACTTTTTTTTTTTTATATCTATAAGTTAAGTAAAGTAGTTAATATAATATTCTACTATGTATAATACATACACAATATGTATTAAATATTTTTTGATGTTTTGCACATATATAAGCGAACTCTTCTTGAAACTAAAAGTATTTCACCATTGTCAGTATTATACATTTTTCTCAATATTAGTAAGCTATCAACCTTTTATAGATATTATCTCCCAAGTTTATGTTACAGCTGTAATGAGACGTAAGTGGTACTTCTACGCCTCGGATGAAATCTTGAAAAAATTCACCAAATAATTTTTGCATGTTATCCGTTTGCACCAATATAGGCTTTCATCTTCTTATTATGCGTTGGGAGCATTATTTGTCTAAGTCTGTCCCTTTCTTTAGTTGTTAAATATTCAAGTTGTCTCACAGGAATGTCTAGTATATCCCGTTCCTATCCTCTACAGTCTACAACATACCAAAACGTAAGCGTCTTTAAGGTGTTCATAAGATGTCTGGCTGATGATGTCTTTCACTATTCGGTGCTCTATCCTATTTTCTTTGGAATTAGCTAATCTTAGTAATTTATATAATAAATATTTACTAAGCCTTATGCCTACTCCATATATCTTTCGATATTTTGCCGTTATTTGTGTCCAACAATATTCTAGAATGTCTCGATAATTTATCGAATATTGGTCTCCTATCACTATTTTTTCCAATAAATGTTCTATGAGATTTTCGAATTCATACAGATGTTCTATTACTTCTGAACATACCAAATAAAATAGGTGTTGGTGCGGCCATTCCATGAGTGTTATTAGAAGTCCAGTAAATTCATCTTTAGAATCATCCACGTATTTTTGAATCTTTGTTCTTCCAAGTACTTCACAGTTCACTTTTCTAAGTATAGAGACAAATATATTTGATTAAGCGGCGCTAATCATTCCAATAAATTGTTATGGGTCTACGATTTATGTGTGTGTTTAATAAAGGATAATTTAATGTCTCTCGTATAATTTCTCTAATTTCACCCATATACATGTTAGAATCAATTATTGAAGATTAATTATTTCATCATTAAATACATTTGAGCGTTTGACACAATAGGTATCTTGCTCGT
>JABUQX010006798.1:30000-47500 GCA_015478945.1 Trachelipus rathkii
ATATATATATATATATTTAATATTTATATATATACTATATATATATATATATATTTATATCATATATATTTATATATATATATAAAAATATATTACTTATATTTAACATATATCTAATAGATATTATTATTCTATAAATATATTTATACATACATACATACATAATATATATATATATTATATATGATTATATATATATTATATATATATATATATATATATATATTATATTATAATATATATATATATATATATAATATATATACATCGAATAGCTTTTCAAACTTGGGTACATATAGTTGGTAGGCTCAGCTTTCCTGCTCCATGATTTTATTCTGCTACTCCCTCTGCAAGTGGGTGTTGAGGTTTTTAATTTGGATCAGACAGGAGTTAGATGAAAAATAAGTTGCCGACATGTTTCAGCGATGGAATTAGAGTCTGAACTAATTCATACTGCGGAACACGGTGAAGTTCCGGCACAGGTGTTAGAGCATAATCTTGAAATCACCATATAAAACGTATAATTGGCTCGAATAAGGCTATCTTATCCCGCATGTTTAGCGAACAGGTATATCATTCGTATTTGGGGTTTCCAGTATCCTCATGGGTGTTTCTGAGCAGACCCCAGATGGGGATCCCCGCAAGGAAAAAGAAGAAATACAATTACACAAAGTAATACCAGATGAAGGAGTCGGAGTCAGCGAAGGAGTGGGATCAACACCTCAGTAGAGGCAGAATGGAACTGGAGCATGAGGTAAGCAAGAGTAGTGCGGGGCGTGATTCAAAACTGGTTTTCGACTTGCCTAATGCAAGTTATATCAAACCCCATGAAAGAATTTCGATATATCAAAGCAATAGCAAAACATTCACCGTAAGGCAGTGAATTAGGTAAAAAATTTGGAAGAGAGCGAAAGTCAAATCGCAGATAATTCTTGGAACTTAAAATCGAGATCATGAGAATATTTAACAGTGTTCCTGTCCTAATTGAGGACAGTAGATAATAGAAAAGGAACCGTAGAGTAGCACTGGATTTTTTCAAAGCGTTCAGATACCAAAGTTTCAGTTAAGAAAATGGAGTAGCGATTAGCAGAGGTGAGGGGTTTTCTGCATAGTGAAAATTAGAAGAAAGATCTGTTATGTGCAGTAGATATGATAAGTGTACAGATCTAATGGTGGCATGTGGCATGGGTGTAGGTAGGGGGAAAGGGTGGCACTTGTACCTCTTAAGATTTGTAATGTAAAAGATTTTTGAAAATTATGTAATAATGTAAATTGTTCTTTGTTTTCAAAATTTTACGTGTTATGAAACTAAAAATTAGTGTCTAAACTATTTTTTAGTTTTTCAAAAAGATTAGCAATAAAAATCGAAAAAGAAAAAAAACAACTAATATTCTAGAATCTGAGTCGGACAAACGTAGCAACTCAGGGCTCTGTGACCAGAGTGGTTCCATTCTTTCAAATGGTGTTCGATTTTTTGACGAACAAAAAACGGCAACTCCTGAAGAGTTTCTATGGTTTGTAGAATTTGCTGAAATAGATACTAAAACTGTAACACTCCAAGTAGATAACTTTCAACAAAACCACGTTTTTAATGCAGATAAGCGTACTGGACAGTGTTACGATGGTTGTTAACCCATGGCGAGGAAAGACATAGGCATTCAAAGCATTTTGTGAGAGAAGTATAAATAAGAGCTGTTCTTTAACTGTGCAACTCGCTAGTTGAACCTTGCTGTGTTCGATATGAATTGTATCCGAGAAAAACGTAACAATTTCCACAGTAAAACCTATAATCAACTTCTTTTGTGAATCTGTTCTTGCAATAAAGTATGCCCCAAATATCCCAGTCTTCTATATAACATGTTGGTCTCATAAATACAGAAGTATTGATTTACTCTAAGGAAAATTTTGTTGACATCGTCCAGGGGCTGCAAGGATTATTAGAAGACTGTGGCAATGCAACGAAAAAAGTTTCCTTTGAGCTACATTGTGCTACGACGAAATCTCTGTTCGTTAACTAAGAATTCAGTATTGATGAAATCTGTTTCAAATGCTTTATATATATTCTTTCAAATGCTTTATATATACTTTACAGTGTTCAAATCACATTAAAAGAATACTAACAGTCGTGAAAGATCATTGTGATACAGTGGACGCTGTAAGCTAAGATTTATAAGCTGCTGCCAACGTAACTGCTGAGAAAATTGAACTACAGTTGTTTCTCGTCAATCGCTCTGCACAGGATCTGAATGAGGATAATGTGTTTTTTTGGGGTCAAGGCTTTGTTCAATTTTATATTTTAAGTGTTTTAATTTTACATCTAAATATTCACGTTTATTTAGTTTTTTTTGTTCCATATATATATATATATAATATATATATATATATATATAATATATATATATATATATATAATAGATATAATTAGATATATATGTCTGAATTTATATATATATGTATATATATATAATATATATATTATATATATATCATCATCAGTCATCATCATCATCATCATCATCATCAGTCATCACAATCATCATCATTCATCATCATCATCATCATTCATCATCATCCTTCCTTTTCACCAAGACTGGGGTAAGGTGCGTGACATGCATCAGAAAGAGAAGTAGTAAGCAAGACCTAACACAAGTCTGAAAAGAAAGCCCTGCAATACCGCCCCCTCGTATACCGATTATTGGAACTCGCGCAGTCAGAAAATCCACCCTAGAGCTTCACGGACGCGACGGGCCCTCACTATGGCATATCGTCCAAGTGTAGGGTTTATCCCTTGGCCCAGGTGGGCCACAACCATACCCCCTTACTAAAACTCACCTTCTACTCCTATTATGCACCTTTATTCTCGCCTCTGCCATAACTCATATTTCTCTCCTTCAGACTTTCCTTTACTACTCATTCCCCTTTTTTCTTTGGTCTCCAGCCGTTCGACTTCTAGCACACTCATAACTAAATATCCGCTACCACCCACCGACTGCATTCATTCCTTTCCACATGGACCAAAAACCATCTCAACGTACTCATTTATTCTCTCATTTACTCTTTTCGTCACACCACATAACTCCCTAATCGTTCTTCCTCATTTTATCAATTCTTCCGACACCTAACAGTGATATTTAGCATTATATATATAATATTATATATATATAATATATATATATATATATATATATATATATATATATATATTATATATATATATTATATATATATATATACAAAATATATATATATATAATATATATTATCCATATATATATCTATTCGATATCAAAAAAATATCGTCTGTCGATATATTGATTTTTTTTTTCTATGTCGAATCATGAAATATTTTTATTGAATCTCTTTATAATAGCAGTTTCCTGTCAGTTTTGTGTTCATAATATTGAAGTAAAATGTGTGATTTTTATTTGCTTACATGTGGAAGGATATGTCTTTTTTTCTAATGTGAAAGAGGGTTAAAAATTAGGGAAGTAAAAAAATTAACAATTAATGAAATATATCCAGAGCGTATTTTAACTTTTTAAATAGATTGCGTATTAAAATATAATTATAGTTATTATGCTAAGGGTAAATACATAAATTTTTATTGAATTTGAAATTAGAAATTTTTTAATTTATATGTCGAGATTTTCTAATTCGAAACTTTATCACTCCCCCACTTTCGATACTTATCAAAACATAATATATATATATATATATATATATATATATATATATATATATATATATATATATATTATATATGCCATTTACCATCACAATTGAGTACCTAATCGATCAGGATAGTGATATCAAGTAGCTCAGTACTCACAAGTATATCATTAGCACTACTTACCTAAAATTTACACGCAATGAATGGCTATTTATTAACGTTCATCATCACCGTATGATAGCATCCTTTCGTCAGATAGATATATTCGATATGTCAACGTCAGATTAATATTATACTAACCTATACGATATAGAGTCTTATAAGACTATTACCACAGAGTCCGTCGCTCATCTACCGCACTTCGGCTTTTCTAATTGCTTCACGCCTTAATACTAGAACTGGACGCGGATCATACTTAGCGTTTGGCATACTTGCGTCAAGTTGCTATTTGTCCACGATGTGAGGCATAAAAATGCCTTTATGCGCTTCATTCAAACAGGCTAATGTCACTCCGTGCTCGCATACACTATACCTCTCACACTCCTCTTAGGGCTCACGTGCATAAGAATAACTATATATATATACGTTGTAGACTATGATATTATACTTATAACTCCCATACTGAGTATTAGCTTGTATTCTTCTATCCCCACAATTTACAAATTTATAGTATACCTCATCTTGTTCGATATATGATTTAGTATCCATAGCTTTTTACCTAATAATTCACGTGCTTCCACGATAAGAGAATCAATACTTGCACGTAGTAGATTTTTATTACTAAGTATCATGCTCTATAGCATTTATATAGTAATAGACTCACTGCACTATTAGCATCAGAGTATGAATAGCGTCCACACCCGCTTGCATCTCCAACTGCCCACTAGTAATCGGATGTAAATACCGTAACCTTTTACTACGTAGAGTAGTTGTTTGAGTCTACTAAGTCTTGTGTTAGAAGACAACCTATCCCTGTGCTAGCCCGCTGATAATAACACCTCTGCACTCAGGGATGCATTCAACTTGACATGTAGATAATGTACTAGCTATCGCACAGGCTCGCTGTACGTTCTGTCGCCACAAGTATATCATAAAACTCCCGTATGGCGCGGTACTATACCAGATTAAATATATATAGATAATCACCCTTATATATATATCTCAACTACTTAAATATATTATAGTATTATATTATATAGATAATCATGTGCAATAGCAGGGGGGCAGGGCGCAAGAGTTTTTACCCAGGTGTTTCACCAATGTGGCATTCCGGTATCCGGTCAATTTTCGCCCCCCTTAAATCTTTTGGCAACATAAAAAATTCCATGATAGCTCAATTAATATATGTTTTGCTTCAGACGACGTCACCATGGTCTTATAAGTAGAAAAACTAAAAAAAACAATGCATCAATTTCATAGTACCTCAATGTAGTAGTAATTAACTAATTACTAACGTATCTCTTATAATATTCTTTTCTAAACAGTCTTTTAATGTGTTTTCGTCTTTCTATATTGGCTTAAATGCAACTAGCTTTGTTCTTCATCTATATACAGCCGCTATTCTTCGGACTTATTCTCTTCTATAACTCTCAGTTACTTGTTCATAGCTATTTGCGGCTGCCAAAGAGCTGTTGTGAAACAATCTCGGATGTGCGAATAACCCTTTGTATATTCAGCTGCAGACAACACATTAAAAAACTGATTTGTATATAATTTTTAAAGTAAATATTACAGACAATTTTGTGCGGAAATGTATCAACAAAGAAGTATACGTTAAAAATATAATATATATATAGCTGTATATATTTTTGCATAATATACTATGATATAATATTATATATATAATATATATATAATTATCTCACATATCATATACTAGTAATATTATCTTACCTATAATAATGCTACATACTTATATACATGTGTATAGACTCACGCGTCCACTATATTTATATACGTGTCTCCGCCTCTAACATATACTAATATATTATATACAAGTATTCTATACATATGTAGTCCCACGGCTCTGAGAGCGCTTGTACGAATAAGGGTAAGTATTCTACCCTAGCTACTTCAAGTACCTTTAATAACTTCTATACTAACATATAGCACTATATATATATACTCATTGCTACTCTATAGTTACTGTTAACCGTTCATTCCACTGCGAGCTAATATCAATGCTCACACAATCTTTGCCACCCCTCTATAAATGAAAATTCCTGCCCTACGCCATATTAGTACTTTATTTTATTAACTAAACTAATACGCAGTCAGTGCCTTACTATTATTATTACACGTATATATATATAGTAATTATCTATTAAAAATATATATAATATATCCTATATATATATAATATTATATTATATATTATATATATGATAATATAATAAATAGAATATTAAGGCAGTATAAATTTATAATTATATATCATAATAAATATGATTTAGTAAACGATTATCATTATTATTAATATAATTAAATATTATATTATAGAATAGGTATATATAAGTATATTATATACTATATTTACTATATATTTGTATGAATTAGTTTGCCATTTTGTCATATTCTTTTTCAGGCTCTACTCTCTATCAATTCATTCTATAATTATATATATTACTTATACTCACATACTAATATTATAAATCTATATAATATATTCTGCTTACATACTCTATTTCTTATCATCAATCCAGTAAGCTATAAATACGCAACAATTTTTTTTCAATTGCATCTTAAATAACTAATATCCTTTGCAGTAAAGCACCGCAATCCTATATGTATATATATAAGTATAGAGTAATTAACAGATCTATATGACTGTATTAATGTCAGGCTGATAGCCTCGTAGCTGCGACCGATTGTAGGCATAATATTATACAGTAACATAGATCTACGTCCCTATCACTGTTAAGCGTTACATTGAACTCGGCTCAATTTGCATACTTAACTGCTCTAACACTGATCATCTATACTGTTAGATCGCTATTTGATTCTCGCGCTGAACCGCGATACGAGTAATGAGATCATTAAATGACTGCCGACGTCTATTATTAATGCAAGTCATAATAGCTAAATATACATGATCGGATCAGCTTCTATACGAGATTTCCCAAATAAGGCTCATGACTCGTGTCTTCCAGCTTCTTGTTATTGTTACTCTAGTGGCTTGGCAGCAATAAGATAATAATATATACTCGCCGGCCGTCAAGTCGAGAACACTATCTAATAGAGTAAGTATGTCACAAGTTAACTTCGTAACAGATCTCTCACAGTTCGATGTGTATACCGCAATCTCAGTAAGGGTCTGTGAAGAAGATATCACTCACCGACATATACTAGATGTTAAATAGCCTTTAGCTTAAGCTCGTAACTGAACCCCAATAATCAGTGATAGACTATCTACTTCCCATAGTTCCTATAGAGAGAGCTCGTGTAAGGCACATCCACTCAGCTGCCTTCTGGACGTCGTTATTGCTCACTGTCACATTAACTTTCATCGCTTTATGAATCATGTATCTGGCACTTCACTTCATGATCTTCTCTATTATATTTGGCCCCACGAATCATCTATAATGTCATTCTTACATGTTCGCTCTTCTATTTAAACATCCAGCTACGACACCTACTGTACTCTACTGATGATCTCACTCTATAGATCATCTACTATTACTTATATGCCACTGCTGCTTACCGAAGTATCCTATTTTACTGCTTAGCATGCTATGAGTACTCACCTAGTGATGCGTCCGAACGTATTTCACTCACATACGATATAAGTATAAGTGAGGGTATAGTTAGAATACTTAAGTATAGTATGGTAGTAGTTATATATATAGGTATAAGATACTTTCAGTCTTAGGTACGATTAGTCCCTAAGTACCATAACTATATAGATTAGCTCTATACCTAGTGCTAATCTATAGTATTCCTAGAACAAAGTGTGACTAATACACTGGAACCCTGAGTAAGTATTAACTACATTATATACAATAAATCACCTAGCGTCCGAGTATACTGCCTCATCTCCTATAATCGCTATGATTTATTATTTCGAATAGGGATCTAGTCTTTCATACTAAGAATGGTAGAGCATATGCTGCAAATAAATACTTGAATCTTAGGGTAACAGCTAATTTTTCCCTGCAAAAACAATACAGAGAAAAATTAATTAACATAATGAAAAGTTTCTATAACGTGTGAGCTAAAACGATATATTCGCTGGTAAAATATTTAAACTAGTCGATCGTTTGGATAATAATGGGCGTTACACGGATGTGACGTCTTCATGGGAATCCATGAGCACCATTTGCTGAGGTTGCAGGAACCCCTAAAAAGAAACTACTCCCCTATGACATGTAGCTATGTGTGACTCAACATGAGCACCATTTGCTGAGGAGTGCAAAAAAAAAAAATAAAGAGAAAATTACATTGTCTCGCCAACCCTTAAAATAGGAATGTCTTTTATGACTTTTATAAAAGTGATAAAGCACCTGCCCTTGCTCCCATAAAAACTTTAGTGGCTCCATATTTTGCTTGTTTTTTTTACAATAAGTAGTATAAAAAAATATATGGACAGCCCGTCATCATGAAAACTGAGAACATAATTTAAAAACTACGCGTTTCAGTATTATAAAAGAATCACTAAATAGTATATTGTTATTGCCTATAATACCATGCCATTTAACTAGTATAACCAGCTATCAACTATTACTTGAGCACCTATCTTATAGAATAAATATAGAAACAAAATCTGTGTCTTTAAAATACCTCTCTCCCTGCGATCCACTTAACACCTGTGCCGTGATTTCTGACAAGGACGCGGCCAGGCCGTAGTTACCGATAAGATAATTATAGTATTTTAAGCTAAAAATTCCTTCATTCGAGATACTGATTATGATTTTCCCTTTACACTACAATTTCAAGAGTTCTTAATCGGCCCGTGCTTTCGCATCTCGCAATCAAAATATTGTAATTTTAAATGAAAAGAAATCTTATGTGCCTTATTAACCAAAAGTAAATAAATATTTTCGTGATAAATGAATGACACACAGTTGCACGAGGAATTACATGAACTTACGCCTATGCTGGATTGGCTAACCAAGATAAGGAACTTCTCATATTAACGATCGCCACTTGCAAAACCAAACCAATCCAATTTAGCTAGGTCCTCACACACACACCTACCCTCTGCAACTAAGCTTAGTTCTCTAATCTGCGTTATGTATCACACACGATATCTATGTTTGTATGAGCCTCTTCGCTTGATCTCTTCTGAACTACACAATACCGTGTTAATCATTAATAGTACATTATACATATATATTATAGATATTATATTAATATTGCGTAGTATCCCCTGTGATATATGATATTATACATATCTAGTTAGTACGTTCAAATGACCCTCTTTTAATCACTAATCTATGATTTATACGGATAATAGTATTTCCACCATAATGCTGAGTATATACTTTAGTTAGTAGTACTCTACGAAGCTATCGGCGATGATTAGTAATTTAATTATTTACAGTATTTATTTTACGCCGACTTAGTGAATCGATATGAGCGCCACTGATGACTAGAATACAAAGCATCAAGTTAAACTGAGAGGTTTATACTGTAAGTGAAAGACCCCAAAGGAACAACTAAGAGTGGAATCATATCTCTTTCTTTATGATCAAAAAGAAGAATTCATAAGCATAATTAATTGTGTAAGTAATGATAACGATCAAATCTGGTGTACTTTTTAGGAGCGCAATCAAGACGAAATACCATCTCTCAACGATATAATAACAATCACTCCTACGAACAGCAAACTTGAATTCAAAAGTGTGGACTACTACTTGATGTGACTTTTGGACTAAAGTTCTCTAATCGAAATCACTTAATAGACACAGCAAATTTCTAATGACGATACCATTGCTAATCCGCAGACGTAGTTTGCTCACAGTCATTCAATCTCATGCTATATTATATTTATATTATACTTATATATATATATTTAGATTAGTACTAAAATTATATATATATCTATTATAATACTTACGGATGTAGCGCTAGAGATTATAACTAAATTATGACTACATGAGAATATTATATGTACGTTGATTATATACCTTATAGACATTTATATATTATAGCTTAGTCTCTACCCTATGTTAACTATTATAGTCGCTACTTCTACGTATATTAGTGATACTCTATATACTAGTTACTATTAAGTATTAGAAATTATATATACCCGATAGTATTATCTCCTTTATACTAAGTCATATTATATATATAATTATAATTACTAAGTCGCCTAAAAACCTACGATTCTGACTAACTTATAGAGTATGAAAACCTCTGTCATATTGTTCCGTATCATCTGATTTATATTAATACTTATTCTTATATATTATAATATATATATATAATCCTATTAGTACTATATATATAACTATTTCCATCTAGCTATTGGCATAGCCCTCAGCATACTAGTATAAGTTTAGTAAGATTGACTAAGAGGATTAGATCGCCTTAGTAGTCGACCACTGATAGTCTGATCCGGGTAAGTTGATTTCCTGAGTTGTTAGCTGTTTTATATGTGTTAGGATATGGTATATATATATCGATCTATTACTATAGAGACTGCCTGATTATGCTTAAATGATATGTAAGTGACTTTACCTTTACGTTAAGTATTAGTCATTATCTGAATATATTTATACTATATATATTGTATAGATTACTAAAAAATCTTAATATGGTTTATAAATATAATACATATATACTATTATACTATTATTTATATATATAAATCAGATATTTATTAATTATGTTCTTATGATTCATATTACATATAAATATATATATTTATATATATATATCATATATTATATATCTATAGTATATATATATGCTATATAATATTATAATATAGTATATTATTTATATATATAATATATTAGATATATAAAACTAAGCTAAGAAGTATTCATAGGAAGACGAAGAATCCTGACCTAACCTATCTAACGCAACTTATCATTAAGATATATTATACCTATATAGTATATAGTATTATATATATATATTATATACTGATATATATATATAACTTATATATATAGTTATACTATATATATTATATATATAATTATATGATACTATTAATTATTGTGAAGTGACTTAACTTAAAAAATAAATATTATTAAACTAGATAAATTATATTAAAGTACCAAAAAAAACGTACAAAATTTTCTTGCTAGCACTCTGTTACCGGACGGCCATATTTTAATACTAATATATATATTATTATATATATATATTATGATTCTTTCTATTACTATTAAATATATCATCTAAATATTACTATTATATGTTATATGCGAAATTTTAGACCATAATAATATAGTGTTCAACTAATAAATATATAGTTATATATATATACTCATTAGTGATGTCCGAGTTAAATGGGAGCATATTTATAGTATTAATGTACTATAGTTATATAATAATAAAATAATACATTATATTATTATAGCTATATATCCTACTTATAGTACTGTTGTAGATATATCATATCCTATATATGACATACCTAATATATATTGATACATGTACGCTTTCACAATATATTTTCTACTATCAATATGTGATCATTATCATACATTTATATCTTAATCATATTATATATGTCTAGTGCTATTGTTCTTGCACAGTCTGCCGATATAATAGTATTAATATACAAAGAGGGAGAGCGAGTGAAGAATCCTAGATGAATTTGAAGTATCATATAGAGATGGTCTGCCCTAATCTATTCATTATGAAGCGACATTATATTACATAATCGTAACAAATATAATCCGACGAGAAGTGTACATTAATGAAGGACCTCTCTTCGATTCGAATTGATTATGATCCAAATCGAAACGGAAAATCGATTCGATCGTTCGTCTGTCAGCAACATTCTTAGGAAATGTCCGAGCATTTCAATCCACTCTCTCCACAAATACTAATTCAAACACTTTCTCTTTATAAAATATATATATATATAATACTATTATATATTCACCTATATAGTATATATATATATATATACTATATGTTATATTTATATATATACCTACTATAATATATTATATAGTAATATAATATATATAATCATATATAATATATTATATATATTATATATATATATTATATATCCAGTACTAACGCAAAGTAACTTTATACTACTCGGGCTCTCTCTCTCTCTCTCTCTCTCTCTCTCTCCTATATATATTAAATAAATATTATATAAATAAAGTATATATAATATATATATATATTATATATATATATATATAATATAATTATATATAATATATAAATATATATATATATATATATATATATATATATCTATATATTATATATTATATATATATATATATTTAATATTAACGTAGTATTACAAAGTTATATAATATATATATATTACCTATTATATATAAATTATAATATAGTACTATATATATAATATTAATATATATTATATATAATATATATAATATATAATATATATATATATATATATAATATATATAATATAATATATATAATATATAGTATATCTAATATATTAACTATATATATAATAAAATATATTATGTTAATATATTAATATATAAGATATAATATATATATATAGATATATACAATACTTATATATATATATATATACGTTAATATAATATAATATTTACTTATTTTATACCTACTAATTAGTACTTATACCTATATACCCTCTATTAATCGTATAGTAGTATATTATATATATATATTGTATATATATATATATATATAATATATATATATTAGAATATATATATATATATAATATATTAGTATAGTATAATATAGTACATATACTTATAGTATATATATATATATATATAATATATATATATGTATAGTAATATATTTAAACTCAAATTTACTCTCATATACCAGTGTGCTAACAAAAATAGTTTTCTTATTCAAAATTAAATTTTATGACTAACTATAGTATTGCAAGTTAGTTTTTTTATTGAAGCAGTAGAATTTAAATAGTAATTTTGATGTGAAATTTTCATTAAAACAAAATAAGGTTATTTTAATATTTTTTTTATATAAACCAGCGTTTATTACTTCATAAGAAAATAAAACAACAACTTATAAAAAAATTAAAGGGCATTGTGTATAGTGTACACTGTCTAAAATATTGTAAAACTCGTCTCATTTCTTGATGAGCGAGAGTCACGATTGTAAAATTATATGAAAACAGCATTATTCCCATGAGCTATACACACTTTTGTTTATATCTTTTAAACTAATTTTTATATTTATTGTTTAATCAATTTCTTTCAAATGTTCATATGACCAGCTTTCTCTTAAAATGAGAGAATTTTATCGAACTTGATACAAATCTTGAAGAGAAGGTACATCAATATGATTTTATAAGATGATAACTCGGGCTACGCCGAGCAGCCGAGTGTAGAAATCGCCTCTGATTTATACTTAGGGTCACTAATTATATATATACTATACTATATAATATATATATAATACTACTATATATACTATTTTAAGTATATATATACTATATAATATTGTATATAATTATATTATATATAATATATATATATATTATATATATATATGGAATACTATTTTTAATCTTACCACTGAAATAGATAAAACGGGTTTTATTTAATAGTTATTATATTTAAAAAAATTAATGTTATTTAATTTATTGAAGCACTTCATTTATAGTACATCATTCGACCGATGAAACCTGAATGAGGTGTAAACATTCAGCAGGAAACACTATGTACTTCACCTATTACTGGCTTTTGTGGAACAGACTTGTACGACTATGATGTAAAAGATCATGGCATTACGTATTGGTACGCCCAAGAAAATATTTTGATTTAAAAAAAAAAATTTATTACAAAATTTTAATTAAAAACACTGGAAATGCTTAGTTATAAAGCGGGATAGTAGTATAAACGTGGGGCGATTTGAAACAGCGACTCTAGAGCAGAAGAAACAAGACGCGAACACCTCTTTCTTCTTCGGGGGGATTTCGTTAGCAGATTCAGATGGTTGAGGAGGTGCAACAGACTGGAGAGTTGACAATGTATCAGATGGAGACACAAAAGACGAATAAAATACAAAAAAATGCGGGAGATATATCGTCCGGTAGTAAAACAGGGCGAGAGAACAAATTTGAAGTCGTATCCAACATTTGAACTGCGGACATGTATGCAGGTTTTAAACGGTCAAGGAAGACTATGTCAAATTTCTCACTGAGGGATTGAATCTTTAAAACATATTGAATCGGTTGAGATCTAAGAATGGATCTGTGTGAGGCATTTCTAGGATCTTTTTACTCTAATTTCAGCGAACATATTCATGGAAGCACGTTTCCAACTCCAAAGAATAAAGGAAATATCAGCAGAATGAAAGGTGGAGAAAGACAAAAATCAAGCTCCTTCATAAACTTTTCAAAATTCTATTTAGAAGAATGTGTAGTAGTTGTAACAAAAAATATGAAGGACATAATGGAGTTGTACCAGTAATAGCCTGAAAAGGAGGATAACCAGAATCGTAAGGGATGAAAACTTTGAAGAACCAAAGGAAGAGATGATTACCAATTATCTTTTTTCACAACAATGGTTGTATTTTAAGTTCGGTGAAATAGCTCTATAAGGCAGTTAGACTAGGGATGGTAAAAGGATGTCCCCCAAGCGATGAAAACCAATGAGGTGAGATAATTCTATAAAGAACTTACATTCAAAATGAGATCCTCAATGAATTATATGTACAAGTGCACACCAAATCTGGATGCCAATTTAGTACTTTGAATAGGAAAAGACCACCCATTTTGTGGTCCTATCAACGCATGTAAGGAAGTATCGAAAAGTGTGAGAAATGCTCTCAGGAGAACACGCAGTCTAAAGGACCGACGATGTCTATATGGACTGTTTATAAACTTTCAGAAGGAACCTCAAAGGGCTCCACAGTTAGTTTCGTGCATCCTTGTATTCTGGGGATTTGGCATTGATGACACATTCGAGCTCACATATTTGGCCAGAAATATGCTTGTTTTATTAAACTAAGGGAAGTTTTCACTCCTGGGATAAGACACACCATGAAGCTCAGTGTAAAGTCTGCTACGCAGATAGGCTTGGGAACGAATGGCCTAGGATAAGGAGTAGAGACGCCACACAATAAAGAAAGAATATCGTGAAGAGAAAAAACTTAAGTTAAGACTATGAGAATCTATCTGTAATGCTGAATTGTACTACTATGATGAAAGAGCTTATAGCAATACTCTTTCAATATTTAGACAGAATAATTATTGGTTTAGAAAATTTTTATCTTTTAATCATAAATGTTAAAAACAAATAAATTACCCAGTGCTCATAAGAGCGGGATAGGTAATATATATAAATATATATATAGTAACTATATATACTATATATTATAATATATATATCATAAGTTTATGAAACTTATATATACTATGATATATATCATAATATTAATATATATAATATATAATATACTATATATATATAAAAAGTAGTATGCCCGCTCCGGAGCTCTAGCACCCTTGTTTCGATATTTTTTTTATTGTTGGATGTAGAGTTATAGGTCTGAAAACTTGGAATTATTAACCCCTATAGATATGGATATAGCATGGAAACCGTGTAATTTTTCATAGTCCTGTACGGATTGTTACTATAGAGGGGGGTCCACCCCCCGGAGGTGGACACCGATATTCGCGCTACGCCCTTGTGGCTGCTTCTGAGAACGCAAGATTAGGCCTCTAATTAGCGTTAGGTTCGAGCGTGAATGACGTAATCTCGTCGCAGACGAGATTAGGTCAGTGCGCAAGCTGGCGCGCGCGCACACACACACACACATATCACACCCCCCCACATATTATTATTATTTTATTATTATTATTATTATTATTAATTATATATTATTATTGATTATTATTGATTATTATTATTACGTCGAAGAAGTGTTTCCGGAGGAAACACTTTTTGAGTTGTTTTTTAAAGCCCTTCTGCGTTCTCCTTCTAGGTCCTTCAGCACAGCACGGACCGCCACGCGCACTGTACTGCACAGCTCCGCCTCCGAATATGAAGGAATAATAGAAGCATCGTCTTCCAAACTTGGTAATGATTATGTGTGTGATAAACTGATCCCTGGCGAGTTTTGGCGAGGTCACCCCTAAGGGTGTGTTGCCCCCTTAGCGCCAAGGTTAAATTCGCCTTGAAAACCATGTTAGGCTTTAAACGTATCGGGCTAAAATTTGGATGTGAACTATATGATGCGTAATCTCGTCCGAGACGAGATTACGTTCCTCTGCGTCCCCTGTAAGGGACGCTACCCCCTCTAAAAAAATTAAAATAACTTAGAAGATTGAAAATGAGACGATAGAGGATCGGAGTCGGAACGGTTGGAGTTGATTTCGATGGTGTAAATCTATGTATTTACACCGAAACATTGTGGTTTCCCTATAATGCAGTATACAGGAATGCGTTAAATTACTATCAGCTTGGATGAGTTTACTCTCTCTTGTATGAGAGAATGAGGCTGCTGAATCAAAATATGCCGAAAAAATGGTTTAGTGCTGCTGAAGGCATTTATACTACATTCTTTCAAAGGGTGTTGAATCTTTAGAGAGATAGATAGAACTACCCAACTTGAATCCTATGTTCCCTGATTTGATGAATTTTAATGATATTTAAAAATAAAACTGGGGATAATTAAATTATATAACACTCTTTCAATGAAAATTATGTTATAAAATACGAAAACTTGTTTACTTCCCTCAGTCTGTTCGATTTATTGGACTACATTGATGATGATTGGCGTTTATTCGTCTGTTGTTGGGTGGTGTGGTGTGTGTTGTATGTGCTGTATGTGTGTGTGTGTGTGTGTGTGTGTGTGTTAAGTATGTAATGTTCGTAGTTTACCCGAACATAAGAGTTAAAAACTTTACTTTAATTAGACAATGTTATGTTTTTTTTTGTGAGTCCTGTTAGTCACTTTTACTGTTGATAAGTTTTGGAACTTTGTTAATGTAGCAGTTTATTTCTTGCTTAAGATGTGTCAGGTTTGTCTTGTATATTATATCTTAGTTCTAGTAATTTATGTTGACTTTATTAATATGAAACCTTGTTATGTTAGCATTTCGCCGGTCTGTATATAATTACGCAAGGTTATAGTAAATTTTGTTAAAATTACCATGTTAATGTAAAATTAACATTGCTATTTAGAGACATGCTCGACAAAGTGTAATAAGTTACGTTTTGGATTTTATTTAGTTACGTTTATGGTGTAAGTGTGAAACTTGCTAACGTTAACGATTATTCCTATTTGTAAGATGGCTAGTTTGTCGTTGGGGTTTATATTCATTAGTTCAGATGATGCAAGTTAGCTTTATTGACGTGAAAAACTTTGTTACGTCAGCATATATTCGATGGTTAGATATATAAAGAACTTGATTTTATGTTATGTTTATCCAATGATACACGAAATGTGACTTGCATCAATAGATCATATAATAGATCACAACTGGACAGGAGGGTGACAGAATGGTGGCTGATTAATAAATGATTTACGATTTATGATTTACAAATAATTTAAAAACGTAAAATGTTGTAAGTTATAAAACATAAAAAGAATAGGATATTTATTTATTTATTTATTATTATATTTATTTATTATTTTTTCTTGATGGTTTCGAAACCATTATTTTCGAAATCTACAGACCCCAATAACATATATAAAGAC